>KE504813.1:379896-393331 GCA_000441515.1 Elaeis oleifera | reverse complement strand
AAGATCTTCTAATTTATTGAAGATTTGAGTTAATTATTTATAAGAAAGATTGATTTACAATCATCTTATTGATTGTTAGATAAATCTAAAGTTAACTTCTCCAAATTAATTCTAGATGTATTGGATTCTAGATGAATAGTGAAAGCTTATGCAATAGTTTCAAACATAGAAAGTGAATCAATATTAATTTTGATGTGGTATGCTTGAGGAATAGTTAAGGACAAAGCAACTTAGAGTTTTACTCTAGTTCTATCAAAAAATAAAATAAAAGATCGGATTATATTTTTATTTTTTAGATTCTAGTGTAAACGATATTTTTGTCAGGATTCATCTGGTAGCCTTGGAGGACTCGATGGATTAGATCAAAGTGCGTAACAAAAATATGGTGGTTGAATTATATTAAAACTAGTTAAGAATATTAATGATATAAATGGAGCTTGACTTTCACAAAAGAGACTATCATTGACAACAAAAGGATAAGGTTGTTGATCCTTAGGCTCATTTAGATATTGCAATACTATCTTCGGCGATTGGTTCTTTTATTATTAGTAATGGTCAGAAGATTGTTGAGCACCTTAAGTTTAAGATTGTGGATTGATATTTCTTAGATGAGCTCGGATATAGAATGTTTGGGTATAGATATTCTTTTCCTATCTTTGACATTATTACTTCATTTATTTGAATGGATTCGAAGATTTTCTACAATAAAAATTTAATTGTTACAACATATAAGAAGTTAAAAGGATAAAGAAAGTTGTAGATTATGGTAAGCATCTAATGTTACAGACTTTTCTATTTTCTTAAGAATAGATAGGATCGATTATGATTTTTATATGAAATCAATCAAGAGCAAATAATTTCGTAGGCAAAGGATTATAATATTTTAAATAAAAATTAAGAGATCAAAAAATTTGTTATCTTGCAAATAGAAATAATCTAGTTTCGAAATACCGTATAATTATTTATGTTGAAAACTCATGGAATAAGTACTTTGAGATATAGATAATTTGGAAGCTTAAGGACAGTACGAGTGTTATGTATTTTGATGTTCGAAACCTCAAATATATCAAATTTTGAGGATGAAACTTTTTTTAAGGAGGATAGAATGTGATATCCAGCTCTAAAATCTCCTTGCATGGATTTAGGCATGACAAGAAAAAAAAAGAAAACGATGAAGAAGACTCCCGTTGGGAGTCTTCTTCCATCGATCCCATCGGAGAGGAAGTTGAATCCGAGAAGGATTCGGCCTCCTCTCTGTCCTATAAAACTCTCCTTCCTCCTCCAAAGGATCCCACGACAAACACCACCTCCTCCTCTCTTCTTCCTCTCTCTTTCTTCTCCATTTTACTAATCTTTTTAGACCCATGCCCACCAGAGATTGGAGCTGGAGAGACCGTCGGAGCCTGAGGTAAGCCCCTCTCTTCTTCCTCTCTTTCTTCCCCTCCTTCCTGTACCATCGCACTTGGCCATCGGGTTCATCGAAAACCTATCAAAAATGGATGCTCTATTTTTCTCTATTTAGTCGGGTCCTATTTCTTCCTTTTTCGACTATCGGTGCTGCCGTTTGTAGTGCCTCAGCTATGGGTTATGACCCCCACCTTCCTAGCTTCCTTCTCCAGAGGTTTGGCCGTCGATGATTGATCGGTGATCGAAAAAATCAAAGAAAAGAGATGGTCTTCTATTTTTTGAGTTTTTTATTTTATTTATTGGCCGGCCACTTGCCACTGGCCATCCCTTACTCCACCACCACCGACCGCCCACCGTCGGACTCCCAGCCACAAGTCATCAGCTTTTGTTCCCTTCATCGGCCAAGAAGAGAAGAAAAGGAAAGAAAAGAAAAGAAAGAAAAGAGAACAAGAGAGAAAATTTTTTTTCTCTCTCTTAATCTTCCTTAAATTTCTCTGTCTACCCTCTCTATTTCTCTTTCTATCTTATCCATAGATCCTACTATGAATCTGATATGATCTTTTCAGAGAAATCTAGATTCGCTTTAATATCTGTGCAGTTTGTCGATCTAGGTCTGGTCCTTACTATATATTTATAGATCTGATCACCGTTAATCTCTATGGAGTTACCATGACATGATGCTTGATGATCTCGATCATAGATTCTTCTTTTAAAAAATATAAAGATTTTCTCTCTATTTTCTCTCTTTATCTATTTTTCTCTCTAAGAATACCTATGGACCCCTATCCAGTCATGTCTTCCTTTTCTAAGAACTCATGTTGACTTTGACGAGATGATCTGAAACTGCTTTGATATTTATGCCTCATGTTAAACCCATGCCGAGCTTGTCTAGTATCTTTGAAACCTACTATTGATGAAGTTTATTGATCGATTTTGATCTTGATCTAATCCATACTTCATGATTTCTTAATCAAAGTTGCTTAGATCGGATCTTCAGCTAAGAGACCATGAATTATTTCGATGTCCGGATAGCCTATCAGACTGATCATCCGATCAACAACTTCTTTCCTTATTTAATTTTATTGAACTTATTGAAAGAAAATTGATTATGATTTAATATTTAAATAAGATTATCTGATTTATTTAAGAAAACTAAAGATCTAGGACGATTGAGATAAGTGGATCTTACGTTTCTTATTTATTTTTAGATAATCATATTTTTCATCCAAAAATTATTATTGATGAAATCATATTTTCATAAAATAAGGATCCATATATATGATATGAAAAAATATATTTTATTATGATCATTGATTTCATGAATATATTTTATGAAAGTAGCATGTTTATGAAGTATGAATTTTATTATTTTTTCATCTATATATAGGTATGTTTTAAGAAAAAGATGTAAAGATTTTAAAAACTCTCAAATAGCTATGAATGAATTTCTATGGGAAGGTCGACATTCGAAGCTAGCATCCACACAAAATATGGCCCCACCAATGGATATAAAATTGGTACACGAAATAAGAACTCTGTTGATTAAAAAATATGATCCTGTCATGGATATAATAGTGACCTTAGCATGAATATCTGTGAGTAATATTTTCAAACATGATATAAATATATGACAAGAATGATTTATGATTCATATTTATGAAATATTCATGATTGATTTATAACTTATTTATTATATGTTCTATAAAATATTTATTTATATTATCTATTATTTTTTAAATATTATATCATCATGAAAAATTTATATTGGATCCGGTAAAGAAGTGTGGATTCTATTTACTGGACTAGTGTAGCTCATTTTTTTTATTTTTATTTTATCCAGATGAATAAGGTTAGAAATGAAGGATGATTCAGACTTGAAGATCTATGCTAGTGAACTTGAAGATTTTATAGCTGAAGCCTAGTTTATTGGAGATTATGGACTTGTAGTAATTATTTATGGATTATAAGATAAGAATTTTGCATTTGATTATGGATTTAGATGCTCTAAATCAGTTTTGGTTAATTAAGCATTTGAATTGAACTTTATTATTACTTTTATTTATGATGCATTTGTTATTATATTTAAGAAGATAAATGTTGGCTTTGTATTATCATAGGCTGTATTCCTTGATAGCATGATCATGTTATGTCTCAGATTTGGCGCGTAATAATATCCTAGTTACCCACAAGTCCCATCAATCAGTGTTAAAGGCTCACATGAGCAGCCACGTCAGAGTTTTAGTGGGGAGATGATGGGACAGAAGTCCACCTTTGCTGGCCCTCCATGGTCATGAACTCCACTTATCCCTGCGCCTATTGGTGGATCGAAATCTCCCCATGCGTCTGGCTAAAGCTGGCCCGAACGATATCAAATCCTCTTTCGATAGTGCCGAGCCTCACCAAATCTGCGGGCCTCAGTGCTCCTCCTGCACACACATATCTCTGATAGGTCGAAGTCCTCCCATGCAGAAGTTACCTCCTGCCACGTCAGAGCTATCTGAAGACTATGTGCTTTAGTGCTCTCCATGCCCAATACGGCATTCCCAGACTACACAAAAAAAAGACTTCCACAAAATCCTCATGATAAAAAAGCTCCCAGACTTTCATTGTTTTGTTTTGTTCTCCTTCTTGCAAGTCCGGCACCCAATGCCCAAGCAAAAAAAAAGAGGGAGAGAGATTAAAAAAAAGAGAAAGAAAGAAAGAAAGAAAGAAGGACAAAAGAGGTAGGCGATGTGATGAGGTGTGCATCAGTCTTGTGTCAACACTGGGACCATCCTCAAGTACCCTTGGGGACCTCCCTCATGTCCGCAAGCGACGCTGCACTCCCTGTGCGTGCGTTTGGGCTCGAGCGGGATCAAGCACCAGACTCCCCATCCGCGCATCCGTCGGTGGACAAAAGCTTCCTCGTTCATCCGTTAGTGGACAGAAGCTTCCTCACGCATCCGTCGGTGGCTCCCAAAGCTTCCTTCCCTGCATGCACCCCCTGTCGGCACAGAGACGGCTTGCAAGCGGTCTCCAAAGCCCTACTGGCATCGAACCTCGTCGAATCTGAAGGCACTGGAGTCTTTCCACTCACGTCCTCGCACCCAATAAAGTCGAGACTGCCTGCGAGCGGATCCCTAGCCCCTGCTCCTCCTCCAAAGTCACCCACAACGACCTTGGAGCAGGTCCGACTGAAGTCCCTCTGTCTGTGACGAGCATCTATCGGCGTCGAAGTTGCCCGTTAGGGTCTCCGAAGTTGCCATGCCCTTCGACGATGTTGGTCTCACCCGAATCTGGGCCTCCAAAGTCACCCGCTCGCGCTTTTCCTCTGACGGCACCATGGGCACCCTCCGAGCGACTCCAAAGTTCTTCCATGTGCGTCCATCCTAGCTGACACTAAAGCCATCCACGAGCGGTACCAGTGTTCTCCTGCACGCATGCCTCACCTCCATCAGTGACCCACGTGCAACTCCAAACGCCGTCGAAGTCGCTGGCGGAAGCTCCGAAGTCTTCGCCTGCATGTCTTTGCTGACACCGAAGTCGCCTGCGGGGAGATCCGAAGTCTCAGATGGCCCCACACCCTCTCCGCATGTGTCCCATCTGATGCTGACACCATCCATCAACCGATATGGTCCCTGGTGGCCCCGAAGTCGCTTGTAACAAGCTCCCAAGTCTTCTCATCCCTCTCTCCCATCTCAGAGAAAAAGAAGAAGTAGGACAAGAAGTCCTCCGTTGTTGCCACGCAAACGGCGGCATTCAGATGGGGGGGCCGCCACTTGCGCAGTCTAGGACTTCCTAGGATTTCTCAAGCTCGGCACCTTCATTGCCCAAAAATCCCTTGAGTCCGTGGGCCGGACTATCAATGACTTCGATGGTTCTGTCTGGTGAGGCAGGGCCAAGATCATCTTGTTAGAGCGAAGATGCCCTCCTTACCATGGAATCTGATGCTAATTCCCCCGATCTCTCCTCCATCGACATTGGGATGCATAACCTGTCTGATTCTTCAAGGAGGTGTAGCTGGTTCAAAGCGTAGGTCCGCACAATCCAATCTGATCAACACATTCTCGCAGAAGGCATGGCAGGAAGCGGCGAAGGACATTCGATCGCTCCATTTCTCGCTATGCGAGTGGTCCGTATGCGACGATCCCAGCACCTGGCACTCGCTGCTTCGCCATCCATGGTTCGGATTCGCTGGCTCCTTGGCAAGCCAACTTGTTCTTCAAACCCACCAAGTTTGAGCTTCGGCTAAATTGAGCTAATGATGGCTGGTGGTGATCCAATCTGAAGCTGGTGGTGATCCAATCTGAAGCCACATCAGAGCCAAATCTGAAGTCAGATCTAAATCTGATCTGAGCCCCAAATCAAAGTAGATCTGAAGTCAAGATCAAACAAATCCGAAGACAGATTGAGGCCAATCTAAAGTCAGATGAAAGCCGATCCGAAGTTAGATGCAGACCAATTAGAAGTCAAATCTCGGCCAATGCGAAGCCAGATCCAAGCTAATCCCAAGCCCAGAATCTGGCTGATTCGAAGTCAGATACAGGCATGATCTGAAGTCAGATCTAAGCCAATCCGAAGTCAAAATGAAGCCAGATCAAGACTAATCCAAAGCCCAGAACAAGCCATTTGAAGTCAGAATAAGGGTCAATTTGAAGTCAGATCCAGACCGATCCGAAGTCCAGATTAAGACTGATCTGAAGTCAAATCAGAACCAGTCCAAAGCTCAGTCCAGGCTAATCTAAAGCTAGATCAGAGCCAATCCAAAGCTCAAATCCCGATCAGTCCGAAGCTCAGATCTAGGCCAACCAAAAGCCGAATCCAGGCCAGTCCGAAGCCAAATCCAGACCAGTCCGAAGCCAAATCCAAACTAGTCCGAAGCTAGATCCAGGCTAAATCGAAGTCAATATGAAAGTTGATCTAAAGTCAAAATTGAGCTGATCTGAGTCAAAATTAGGTCAATCTAAAGCAAAAACAAATCTAAGCTGAGGCAAATAATAGAAAGGAGTCAAGCAAAACTCAAAGACTTTCAAACAAAAAGAACTCTCATGGTAAGAGATTCTGAAGCCTCTTCCACTATTTTATTCCTCCTCTTCTTGCAGGACAATAGGTCCTTGAAGCACATGAGCCAAGATAAAAATTAATAAGGCCACCCAAGGATGAGGTGAAGACTAAGTTAAGGTAAAAACAACCCAAAGCCAATATCATCAGAGGGCCAACCTCACAAAACCAGCCTCAAAAGGTCAATATCACTAGAAAGCTAAGGTCATCAAAGGACTAACCTAAGCAAACTAAAATCGAGCTATCAAGTAAAAAGCCAACAACTGAAAGGAAAGATCGAAGCCAAAGTAAAGCCCGATGAAGCCCAAAAAAGCCAAGGAGAAGTAAACTGACTGAAACAGGATAATACCACTCTAATTATCTGTTATTTTACTCCAAAGCTCAATTTAACTGAAAAAATGAAAGGCCCAGCTATAGTCAATTGAGTTCTCTCATCTTTTATGTGCAAATTCGTAACTCAAGATCTCGACGACTAAGAAGCGGAGGCTGACCTACGAGGAACTCCGAAGGCCATACTCGCTCTTCAGCAAATCAACGTTCGTGAAGATCTTAGTCGTGCGAAAAATGGGGGCTAACCTATGAAAACCCCCAATGCTCGTCGCTCCAATCTACATGGGCAAAAACCTCATCAGTTTAGGAAGCGGGGGTTAACCTATAAGGACTCTCGAAGGTCATGCTCGTTTTTCAGTAAAGTCAACATCCATGAAGACCCTGATTGGTCGAGAAGCAAAGGCTAACTTAAAAAGATCTTCAGAGGATTAATCTATAAGGATCCTCGATCTGTTAACTCCAACAATAAATAAGGATAACCTATACGACCCTCAAAGACCTCCTACTTTTCAGCGAACGAAGCCTATGAAGACCTCAACAACAGAACTGGTGTAGAAGAAGACATTTTTGACATGTTTTCGATAATTCTGAAGTACTCCCTTCGTCTGACCTAATTTTGACTCGGATTCGAGAGTAGGGAGGCTTATGTTGAGGGATAATTTTGCACTGATCGAAGATGTGAAGTATACACCTTGGGGCCCATCAGATTCCCTTGATTTTTTTGCTTCGACTATCGATCCGATCCATGGCCATGGTTTTCACTTCGGCAATCCATTTTCATCGATCCTTGATGCTAGCCAACCCAATAAGAACCTGATCCTATTTGATTCTCTTTCAAAATTCAAATGAGTTCTCTTTTAAAATTCAAATGGCCATAATAGCTGGCCGCTGGACGAATAAGAGAAGGATAATAATCAAATCTCGTTAGATAAGACAAGACTAAACCATTTAAATCTCTTTCTTCTCATGGTTTCTTAGTCTCTGCTTATAAATAAAGACCTATAGAGGACCCTCAAGGTATGAAATTTTCTCTCTTCCTATACCTTTCCATCTGTTATCTGAAATTCTAACTTGAGTATCGAAGGATCTCCGTCGGAGTCACCTCCGATTAGAAACTTTTTTTATAAATCCTGCCGTCATCGTCGACCTATCGTCGCCGCCCAACTCTAGTCGATCTGACCTTGAGACAGATTTCTACACCAACAATACCTCTAATAAATATAAGACCATACCTTATTGCTCCCAAACTTCACATAAGTAATAATACTATATTTATATTAATATAAATATAATATTAATATATTATAATATAATATAAATTCTAGTAATTTATTATATTAATATAATACTAATGTATATTAATATTATATTGACATAATATTAATATTTTAATATAATAAATATATTAATATAGATATGGATATAATATTAAATATAATATAATATTAATCTAAATATCAATATATTAATATAAATACTATACTAATATTTTATAGAATTTCGACTGTAGACCTTAAACAAGTATTTTTGGAAAGAAAAGGGATCATTAATTATTATCTTGTGAGAAATCCCAAAACTCACATATCTTGTGGATTTCTATTTCCTATGAAACGTGAGAACTGTCTTCTCATAGGAAGAATTTTTTTTTTTAAAATTTTTCTTAGAACTTCAATCAAATAAGAAGACTCCTTTCTATTTTCAAGAATGCCTTCCTCCATCTACTTTCCGTGAATCAAACAAGTCCATCGTATTCTTCCATTGTTCTGTTTAAGGACAGTCCAAAGGTTGCTTGAGGGTCTTGGGACCGCGAGGGGCATGGTTCCATTATCTCTACTCTTGGAAAGTTCGGGTCCAACAAATTACCCTCCTGGTACTCTTCACAAAGATTGGGTTCAAGGAATGCAGTGCTTCAAGGCACCACAATCTTTTTGATACGACCTGCTCCAAGGCACCACAGTCTTATCATCGAGGATGGTCTCAATCTCTTATTTCTTCTTTTCTGGAGTGGCGGCATCTGCATATTGCATGCTTCATTAATTATTTAATTCTTGTCCCCTTAAGTGCGGTGAGAGCTCAACAATATCGAAGATGGGGCCGAAACAGACATCTTCTGAAAGACCAAGCACATATGCCTTCTCCCCACAAGTTTGGTGACTCGGTACGACCCAAGGTGCTTTTGGTTGCAATTTGCTCAAAGATCTAGTAGAATGTCATTTTGGATGGTTGCGAAAGGGAACCTATACTCCTAGATTGAAGTGAACGTTCTCGCATCTTTGATTTGCATGGCTTTCAGCAATCTTCTTCCTGACTTCTTCGTGGATCCACTAAAGGTCTAATCATTATCATGATGTCAATCCTGCCGGGATCTCAAATGGTGATCATCTAGCCCAAGTAACTGATGCTATTATTGTAAGCAAACTTGGCTTGGGGTCAGATAAAATCCCAATATGGCTGAGTTCTATTTAGGACAAGACTTAAATGTAGATTCCCTAAACTGCGATTGACTGCTTCTAATTTGTCCATCGGTTTCAGGATGAAAGGCACTTGAGAACCGGCGTAGTGCCTAACTTGGCCAATATCATCTGCCTAAAGAGTGATAGTGAACTTGACATCTTGATTAGATGGTATTGTTTTGAGATTCCATAGAGGAAGGTTACCTCAGCCTAGCATCATGGAGGAGTTGAATACCCTCTATCTTCCCAAGTTCTTTAGGTATATAGGCAATGGAGTCTAGGCCCACGTATCCACATCCCAGACTTGGTTGACTAGTAGCTATGGCTCCTTGGAATACCTTTGCGTACATTACTTTTCCAATGGAAGCAACTCCTCCATAAGCATGATTGTTTTGTCTCGACCAAAGTGCGTGGCTAGACCACTCGTGTGGCACTTGATGATTTGGTCAGGCATCGAGATGCTATATATGTTCATTATGGGTGGAAGTCTATTGGGTAGGTCCTCAGAAACCACATCTTTGAAGTCTAAAGGAGCCACTAGATCTCTGATGGGTGCTCCTGATTATCTTTAGAAAGTTCCTCAGGTTTTTAGCCATCAAGACTAAGGTAAAGCCTGTCTTCTTTCCCTCAAATTGTTAGGTAGGGAGAATTTAGGATTCAACTGGCTTCTTTTTCGAATTATAAAGATGTAGCTGTTATCATGATCATGCTACGTGACGATCGTAGAGCCATGGCCATCGAAGAAGGAGGTGGCTAACCTTCAAGAAATAATATTATCAAATGTTATAAGGATAATCATAGTGTCAAAATGGTTAATCGATCATATAGCCATCCATAGATATCTAATACTATAGAACGAGCATATCACTATCTATTTCCATCACTTGGTACATACATGGAATTGCATATAAAACAAAGTAGTATAATGTAGACAATATAATTGTCTTTGTATTTTAGTGCACTTATCACATGTGATTGCCATGCGTCCAACACTTACATCACATGTGTCAAACTTATTAATCTCATAAAAATCTTTTTTCTTTTTATTTCATGGAAAATCAAAATAACCAACCTTTGTTTGACCCCATAGTCTATTGCTAGTCCACCTCATATACATGTATACATATATGTATATACACACACACTTTATAACAATTACATGGATTATCAAAGAACAAATATTGGAAGACCTTATAAATGAATTCTCTTGAGGATCCTCCCCCATTTTTTCACTTAGTTTATGTCCAAAATAGCACACGATGTTAAAAGGAATGTTCATGGCAACTCCACGATTGGTTTATCGTATCTAAGAAAGAAAGAAGCTAGCAAGCAGCAGCAACAACAACAAATTACCATGCCTACAAGAAAACCAAGTCCATGGCTATCTACGACGTACCATGGATTCTTAGTCCCATTTGCTATTCTCTCTCTCTCGCTATTTTATTACTAACCTCTCCCGAGGTCCCATTTTCTTCCTCTAAGCTATATTAAGACCTGAAGAAGTGCCAACAACAACAAAGCGGAATTCCTCGGCAGTCTCTCTCTTGTTCCGAGAGGAGAAGGAAACAAAAAAATAAGGAAAAATCAGACAAAAAGGGAGAAGATTTGTTCGGAACTTTCACGTTAGATTGCAGATTTCCTCACACCGCCATCCCCCTGAACTACTGTAATATCCGGACCTTTTTGCCCTTGCAATTTTTCTGTTTTTTCTCTGATTTTTCCCTTAAAAATCGAGTCTTTGTTATGTGTTTCTCTCAGGAATCATGAAATTTGACCTTGGGATGGTTTCTTTTCTGGGGTTTTCTTTGGGATCGGCTTGTCGGGCTCCGATCTAGGCCATTTCTTTGCTTGCAGGATGGATCCTGCCCGGAATCGGGGTTCTTGATGGATTCCGATCGGTATCTGGTTATGGTGTGGGTTAGGTTTAGAACAAGTTGGAGTTTTGGCGCGGATAGGTTACAGATATCTTGGACTGAGGGTCAAGGAATGGGATATGGTGAGGGTTTGAGATAGGGCAGCCAAACTTGGATTCTTGGTTACGGGTAGCTTTCCTTCTTGTTTGGAAGTTGATCTTGAATTTTTATACGACTCTATGTATTTTTTCATTTTGACCTTCAGTGGACTTGATTTTGTGTTTTTTTTTCTTCTTTTTGACTGTATAACAGAACCAATATAACCCATTTTGAGCCAAGGTTCCATCTAAATGATGGATTGGGACTTGGCTTAGGCTGATGCCAGAGGTTTTGGGATAAAGCTTAAATTTTTCTGTGACCTGACAATTTATGTTTTAGGTTAATTTACTGGAGAAATTTTTTGTGCATTTTAACCTTAAACCTGAATCAAAGTTTTTCACAATTATAATCTCAAAAAGCTTACTTTGAAATGCAGTAAGCTTTAAGTATAGACTTTTATTGGACGTAGAACCAATTGTCAGTTGCATTTCTTTTTTTGTTTTTAATTGGTCATATCTTGGGCTGTATTATAGATGACTATTGTCCTTGTTCCACAATTTAAAGTGCAGGGCTTGGGATTTGGTGAATTGTGGAGCGGTACTTAAACTGTAGTGGTTGAGTCCAAGCCTGTACTTTCATCAAGAATTATAGGACATTGGATTGTTTGTTGCATGCTTTGGAAGGATTTCTCATTGTTTTGAGGATTCTGCCTGTGTATATTTTTTCTTGCCAGAGGAGATCAAGACTGCAATATTTATTGAATCAATATTAATTGTTCTATTAATTCAGAAGTTACAAGTGCGGGTCTAAAGTTCAGATTCTTTCCTGGTGAGTCCTCTAATGTTTGATGAAAATGTCAAAAGAACAATTAATATCCTTTTAACCTGTTGTCTCTTCCTATTATTTGTTTACAGATATGTTTGTTGATTTGATGGTTTGAGTGTCTTCTTGTACATTTCCTGGCCAACTTTATTAGCTTAACTACCAGCAAGGTAGTTACTTTGTTGGCTTATAAGTTACTCTCTTTTGTCAATTTATTAACTATCTAAAATTCAAGTCAACTTAGTATGATAGTAAAACTGAAGAATAATTGTCAATTGCAAGATATACTTTTATGCCATGCTCCATATTATATGCTAAAAGTTGGGGCATTAGAATATCCTTGCATATGCATGTTCTTTTTTTATAGGAAGTTGTGAACTTTGATTCTTTTGTGCTCAAATTAAACTTGTGCAGTTCATAAGGTTGCAGGATAAGAGAACCTTTAAAAAAGGGAGAGAGAAATATGGTGGAGATGCTGCTACCATGGTTTGAACCCTAGACCTCTCTCAAGTAGAGAGAGATGCCAACCAGCTGAGATATGGCTTGCTGGCTGGCTGGTCAAAAGAGCCTATTGATTCATCATATCTATATGGAAATCCATGAGTTAGCAAAGATTGTCCAAGCACATTGACAAGAACTGCATGTGGGGCTTTTTATCTTTAGCTTTCAGTGAGTACTTAAATTGATTATTTGAAACTCAATTAAAATTTTGATGTTTTAGGACCTGATTCTAGATCCTCATATGGTTCAAAAAGGCTTAAATATAGTTTCTTGGCCTTTGTTTCCCTACTCATGTAGTCTATAATATAATGGTATCATTATGTTCAAGTTTTTTACAATCATTAATAGTGGATTTTTTGCAATCTTATTGCTCTGGCCACTCCTTCGTTTTGCATAATATGGTTTCATGCTCCAAGCTTTACATTTTTTAGGGAGTCTACATCTTTGAGTTGCAAAATTAAGTTTTTCGCCAAATCTTATAGTATGATCATAAGGTTTAGCTCCACATTTTACATACTTACCCTTGGTACATCAGTTGCAATTGGATCATGAAATTCACATACCAAACCATGTGGAAGCCCATTTTAGTGACATGTTTGACTAGATGGATTTAGCATTACTTAAGGTTTTACATCCCAACAGGATGGGAGGCGTCCCAACCGTCTCTTCCCATTCCTGTGAGAAAATGGGATCGGGATGGGTTTGTGACTTTGAAACCCATCTATGTGGGGAGAGAAGAAGAAAGAGGAAAGAAGGAAGGAAAGATGAAGAAAAGAAAAATAAAAGGAAACAAAAAGAAGAATGGAAAAAGAAAGGAAGTGAGGAAACATAAAGAAAAGGGAAGGAACAAAAGGTAGAGGAAAAGAAAGAAAAGGAAGAAAGGAAAAAAGAAAAAGAAAGAAAGAAGAAAGAAGAAGGAGAGAAAGATGG
>KE504813.1:369398-379778 GCA_000441515.1 Elaeis oleifera | reverse complement strand
AAAGAAAGAAAGAAAGAAAAGAAGAAGGAGAGAAAGATGGAGGATATTTATCGGGATGCATGACTAGAACTATTGTTGGAATGAAATAGTGGCAGCAGGCATCCCATTCCATGGAGAAAGGGGACACCTTCGTCCTATGGGATTTAAAATCTTAATATTACTTATTAATCACTTTAGAACCTCAAACATATAAATTAACATGCCTCATTAGGATATTTAACTCTAAAAAAATTTAAAAAGAAATCTTTGCTATCCAGAGTCAAAGCAAGGGGAATTTGTGTGTTTTCACAACTACTTGTCAACTTTTGCTCTTTTATGTAAAAAGAATAAATAGATTAGCTAGAATCATGCTTGTTTAACTAGAAATGCCTACAAATTGGCTAATGATGGTGGAAACTAGATTTTTTGTTTGTATGATTTTCTATTTTTTGTTCGTCTATTTTACAGTTGACTAATTTTTGTATTTTTGTGTGCTGTTTATATTTTTTATGCTTTTTTGAAAGACATTGGAAAGAATCTTGTGATCTGGGATCCATTCACAATCCATCTTGATATAACCCTCTCTACAATTTATGACTTGATCCCAGTCCTGAAAACGTTGCTTGCTGATTTTCACAAGATGCTACAACATTGAGTAGCAAGGAAAGTTCGTACGAGCATATGGAATTTGAAATCTTCCAAGGGCCTAAACGATGTTTGCTATGCCGGTTGGGACCATATTGTATCGGTACCGAATTGGTATGTAGTCTCATATTGTACCAGCTCTCGGTACATCTCACTGTCTCATACTCTACCACACACTGACACTGTAATAGAATGACACTGGTATAGGATTTAGTACCGAGACGGCGAACGTTGGTCTAAAAGTAGGAGGCATAACAATTAAGGATCATTTAACTGCAGATACATTCCTAAATATTGTGATGATTTGAGGAAGAAAGTAGGAAACTTCAGGTCTAACATCGAGTAAAACCTTCCTAGTCAAGCTTAGTAGAACATTTAAATATTTGATGATTTTATTTCAAGATATCATTGATTTAGAGGGCAAGTTGACTTTGTTTGTATGTGAGTACTTTTGCAATTTTCATCAATGGTGATTTTTCATGTTCAAGCATTTGATGGCTAGTATAAGACCATGTCCATTGACGTGCAAGATTAGATTAATGCCATCTGATGACCTTTTCTTTGAGAAGTGCCAAATTTTGATGATTGGAACATAGAATACGCCATTTTCACATTCCATGTATCCAATCTTGGAGCATGAGCTTGGG
Organism: Elaeis oleifera; assembly: GCA_000441515.1. Classification (NCBI taxonomy): domain Eukaryota; kingdom Viridiplantae; phylum Streptophyta; class Magnoliopsida; order Arecales; family Arecaceae; genus Elaeis; species Elaeis oleifera. Next base: position 378,507 of record KE504813.1, on the reverse strand, counting down.
TTCATCATGATGATCTTTGGATGAGATTGGAAGTAAATTGAGGGAATCCAGCGTAATTTGAAGTATCTTTTCAATCCAAAGTTCTCACCCTTGTAATTTTAATTGTAGAAGAGTCCTGGACTTGAAATTTTGTGGTTTTTGAGGGCTTGTTATAGCCTTCAGGCTAACTAGATGTAGGGCTGAGATTAGATTATAAAGATGTTCTTTGCTGGTGAATTTTGCCTTTAAAAAGGCCATTTATCATATTTGAGGAAATGGTCTTGAAATTTTTGGCCTTCGAGTGATGGTCCTAGTGTATAGAAAGTGAGAAGAATTGTGTAGTAGGTGAAAAGGAGATTGTATAGACTAGAGAGACAAAGATATGGGCTATAGTCCAATTCATATGGGGTTACATGAGATAGCTGAAACCTCTATGTGGTCTTTCACTCTTTACTTTGTTACCTCTAGAGTAATAGGTGTCATGTGATTATTTTATTCCTTTTATGGAAAAAGTTAGGGAGGAAACTTACCCTGTTGGGAAGTGTGTAGAAGTTTGGAATGTTCCAGACCAAGTTATTCTGTGGTAACATCCAGAGTTTTAGATGTACATAACAGCTGCTTTTCCTACCCTTTTCCTTTCCTTTCCCTTTCCCTTCTTATAAATTATGGAACTGTTATGGATTCCAAAAAAAAAAAGTTGATTTTCACTGTCATGTCATTGATTGGCTTCTATTTCCATCAATTTCAAGTCCTTGTCTCTTCAAGTTAGATTTTGTTATTGTTAATTGAATCTTGATGCCCTGATTTATATGTATTGGTGTATCCTGATATTCTCTGTTAAGTTTTGTGTATGTAGATTTTATGGTTATCATGTCCCTGGTGCTTATATTGGTGACACACAAAATTGTTTTCTGTAATTAATATTTATGGGTTGTATGTGTGTGTGTTTAACCGTCTACAAACAATGTGCATCTCAAGAATAAGAAATAAGAAATATATTTCATCTGCCACATGCTTGAATTTAAGGGCTGATCTCTCCTTTGTATTTAGCCTCAATTTCCATGAGGGTTATGTTCTTTTGCTATCTTCATTTGAACAAGGCTCTGTTGGAAGTTCTCTGTATGTGATAATATACTTCCATATTGATGGAGTTTGCATGGAAAATATAGGAGCATAGAAGGTGTTAAGATGGAAAATGGGAATTCTATGTAATACTCCAATGTAGTCCCTTCTCTTGCTGCAGGGACAACTTGGAACAGGGACTCTGTCCTATTGCCTAGAGGCTGTTTGGATCAGAACTGCAAATCTCACTGTCTTGAGACCATCTTTGCTTACTATGACCTCTGATTTTTATGCTTTTTGCAGTTCAGGTTACTTTTCTATTGCTGATCATAATATGGTATCGAGTGAAATCTTTGCAACTGTATTCTAAGAACACATAAAAACTCTGGCAGTAGAGTTTTAGACATTACAAAGTGTAAGAGTTTACAAGATGGTAATTTGCATTTAAATTTGGCCCTATCATCTTTCAATACTTTTCCTCTTGAAGTTGTGATTCATGGCTTGCTACATGATGAACAGTAATGTTGATGGAAGCCATGATGTTCCTACTATTGAGTTAGCAAGAAGGTAAAGACATCCTTCCCATTCTTAAATTGGGGTTTGTATTTAAGATATATTTTCAAAAGATGAAATTATTGACTTTTTGAAAAGAAGCCTATTATGGGAGATGATACATGAGGATAATACGATGAAGGGTACAATCTTTACATACTTTTTGATTCATAATACTTTTAGTGATTTAGATTTACATGAAGATTGTGATAAAAAGTCCCTGATTGAGGAATCATTGCAGAATATTCATCTTATCTTTCGTGAAACATTGTTATGAGGTTCCTCTCTTGTGCCTTGATGTAACATGATTGTGGACCTATCAAAGGTTGTTTATTAGGATGCTGTCCTGTGATTATTATGAACATGGGATAGAATCTGTACCTATTTCAGTTTGATAGACAAAGTTGATGATAGAAACACGGAGAAATGAGTGAAAGCCTCTACATTGTTACTGTCATTGGGGAAGATATTCCTTTCTGATAGTTAGGTTTAGAAATTCTAATTTACTTGCTGACTTGTAGTTTAGTCTTTTAAAGTCCATGGTAGGGCTACACGCAAATGAGGTTGGATTGGGGACTGGCTGAACCCAAATGCAATCCATATCTGACACAGGTAGAAACTAAATCGATGGCTCATCCATTTCCCTTGAGGTTAGATCAGTTCGGGTTTAAGGCTTATTTATCAATCTATCTGATATTTGGGTCGAATAGGGTCAAAAGAATAATGTACACATACCATAAGGAATATCCATGAATAGATCATTTAATTATTTGATATGAGAAAATAGCAATTTGACAATGTGCAAGCATCATTAACAACCCATTTCACATAATATTTCAGTGCTAACTGTGTATAAAATCATAAATTGTAAGTAACAATATTAATTGATGATTAACCATGCAATAGTTGGTACTATGAATAATAAAAAAAAATCAGATCCCAAGAGTGCTATGAAATATTGTTTAGATTTGGGTATCTAGTGATCCAAATCTAATCCATGTTTGAAACATGTCATAATTTTCAATCAAAGCCTAGTCCAAATAACTGTGCTTCAGGTTGGACCAAGTTATTTTGGATTGGTTCCATATAAAAAGCAGCTCAACCAATCCACTTGCAGGTGTCCTGCCAGGTTATAGTTGGTTGTTTGTAGTCTAGGATAAGCTTAAGGGAAACATTACACTGTTTGAGGATTGCTACTAGTGGCAATGCTGGCATAGCACTGACATGGGACATGTAGGGCCATATTGTGCGGATTCTATGGCCTTGTTACATTTGGCATTCATTGGTACTGTACATTACCATTCATGCTGACCCGCACTTTTACTTGATGTGGGATCTAAAACCATGCCCAAGCTGCATCGATTGCCTGAAGTAATTTTGAAGTGCATTTCTGGTTTCCTTTCATGTTCGAATATTTTGGAGTCAAGTAGGTTTGAGACTGAGCTTTAGCTCTTTGAAGAATTTAATTGCTTTTCTATTATTTCTGAGTTAAAAGCAAATTGCTGATTTAGTTGAAGTTTTATCCCCAGAAGGTTGTAATTCGAAATCCAATATGATTTTCTAGTGTGAAAATGAGACCAACCTTCTAGAAATTGCTCTATAACCACTATTTTTTAATTGTGGCATCATGCATAGAGAAAATCGGGGTACATGGTCATCATTTTTTTCTATATCCCTAAGTTTAAGCAGAGGTTTAAGTTTAGATTGTGCAACTCAGTGGGTTAGGTTAGCTTGTGTTCATTTAGAAGGTAAAGATATTACCATCTGCTTCATTAATTGAAGCTGAATACTGAAATTACATGTTTTGTGTTGTGAAGTCTTAGATCTTGTTTCCTCCTGGATTTAGTTGTTCCTTTTATATTTCTTCTTCCATTGTTCTAGTTATGTTACTTGTGGTTCATTCTTGTAAGCATAACTCACTTTTAGGCTATGACAACTTGGTATTACTGCTAGGAAATTAAGAGCTTAGTATCATGCTCTAAAGATTTTGAATTGCAAGGAGCTTATCTTATGAACATTATTATGGTTGTTACTGGCATCAACAAGGTCGGCCACAATATGCAGATAGCTAGGGTATCACAAGACACTGGGGCAGCATGAGGGCACTAAGTGGTTCTTATTAAACATTTTAAAAAATAAAAATAAAAATTGATAAAAATAAATAGAGAACTAGAGAACTATAAATAAATTATTAGAAACTAGAGATAGGGGGCAAATAGTGGTGGAGGCAAAGGGAAGAAGGTGGAGGTAGCAGAGGAGGAGAAAGAGGCGAAGGAGCTGGAAGAGGTGTAGGAGGAAGAAAAGACAGAGGGGAAAGAGAATGAACAGAGGAGGAAGAGGAGAGGAGCAGGAGGGTGGAGGAAAAGAATGGATGGAATAAAATGAAAATAAAACGCATGCCTCACTGTTAGTTGAACCTGCTGAGAGTCTTACCATGAACCTTCCATTGCTAGCCATTGACATTCTTTGCACTCTCTTTGCCATAGTTCCTACCTCCGTCTTCTGTTTAGGCTCTGATGGTGAAAGGTTGAGGGTGAAGAGGCTTGTTAAGCTTGCCTGCCTTGCCTCACCCAAAGTGATCCAAGTTTATGTCCTGCACAACCTGCATTATCCGTCCAACATGTCTTTTCCCAAACTACACGCTCCCTCGGTCACATATGTGAGATGCATGGGCCAATGCAATTATGCAAGTCCCTAGGCATGTGATCTGTAGCCTAGCCGAATGCTGGAGACGCTTGGGAATTATGCATGGCAGTTAAGGGGCTGCATATGTCTATGTGGCTGGGTGGTTACGTAGGCCACTTTTAGAACAGTGCATCACCAAATGGGTAAGTAAAATGAAGCACATAAAGCTCTGGGATGTATGGGAAGATGCTGGAGCAAGCTTAGATTTTAGAGTTATTTTAATGTAATTATTTGTTTCTATGTATACAGTAATAATTGAAAGAAATATAGTTTGAATGGCCTATTGGAGATATTGGTATAAATATCTTTTGTATGAGTTTTTTTTCTTTAGGAGTCATTTTTTGAGTATGATTGGTGTTAAAGTTGGTTCATATGAAAAATGGAGTGAAAAGTTTTTGTTGTCAACTATCACCTCAACTATTAGTTGAAGAAATTATCCTGCTTCATATTCTCTGTGTGTGTGTGTGTGTGTGTCTCGTTTTCCTTTGGTTAATGCATTCTCATGCTACAAATTTGACAACCAATAAGACTTCCAAGGTAGTAGACTCTTGTAAAAGTGCGGGTGAGGGAGACAAGCTGTCTTGCAATGAAACTGAGAAAAGTAATGATCTATTTGAGTTCTATATTAGCATATAATTATTGAATACCAATGTTAGCTCGGGCATAAATTAAAATTCTAAATAAACTTGGAATCTCTATATTTACTTTTTTCTAGACGCTTGGAAGTTTTAATAACGTTGTGAATAACTTGATCACAGTGCTTTCAAGATGACAGATATGAATGGAAGCAGTTCTACTATTTCAGATATTGCTGCTTTGCACAAGGAATGGGATGAGATTTCATGCCCAATTTGCATGGACCATCCTCATAATGCTGTCCTACTGCTCTGCAGTTCTCATGAGAAAGGCTGCAGATCTTACATCTGCAATACTAGTTACCGGCATTCCAATTGTCTGGACCGGTTCAAAAAACTGAAAATGAATGATAGGGACAGCTCTTCTCAGCAGAGCTCTTCCATCTTTGAGAATTCTGACACTGGAAATCTTGAACAGAGGGATCCTCATAATCCCAATTCTGAATCTATTCTTGGGGCCTGAGGACCAGAGGAAACTTGGTGGAAGCCCATGAAGGTAATGGCTTTGAAGAAATAATGAAGGGAGCTCTTCAGGCATATTTGAAGAATTGGAAGAAATTAATAATGGCCAGGAAAGTGAGAGATCGGCAGAAGCTCAGGGGAAGAAGAAACAGACTGCAGGAATCTGGTGGCAGTCATGCATCAGCTGAGAACTGCTTGAAGTGTCCCCTTTGCCGGGGTACTGTCATGGGTTGGATGATTGCTCAAGAAGCAAGACAGTATCTGGACCAGAAGCCAAGGGCCTGCTCTCGGGAATCATGCTTATTTCTGGCAACTACAGGGAGCTCCGCAGACATGCCCGGAGGGTCCACCCTCTGACAAGGCCTGGTGATGTGGACCCATCACGACAGCGTGCCTGGCGCCGCTTGGAACACCAGCGGGAGTATGGTGATATCCTCAGTGCTATCAGATCAGCAATGCCTGGTGCAATTGTGCTAGGTGATTATGTTATAGATAATGGAGATGGGCTATCCCGTGACAGGGAAAGCAATGGATCAGGTGAAGGGGTGGACCATGGTGGACAACATTTTTTCTGTTCCATATGATTGGCAGCCCTATTGGGTCCCTTGGTGAGCGAAGGGGCTCATCCAGGGCTTGGCAGACACATCGACGCTCAGGACACCGTAATCTATGGGGGGAGAACCTATTGGGTCTGCAAGATGATGATGATGATGATGGAAACCTAGATGATGACATTCCAATACCGAGGAGGCGTCGGAGGTTCATGAGATCCAGACCTGATGACGAGCAGCCATAAGAAAGAACTTTCTGGTAATTAATTATATGCTTTCGAGATATACCTGAAGTTTTCTTTCCCATGAGTCACTGGTGATTGATTCTGTATCTTTTTTTCGCCCTGATATGGACATTTGATCCAACAATGCTGCCTCTGCCTCTGCCTCGCTCTGCTAAATGTTATGTTGATAGTTCGAGGCTGTTGCAGTCACTGGATTGGGAAATTCTGAAGCTTCAGAGGGACAGTTCTCGAGGTTAGATTGGATGGTTGGAATGGTTTGTTCTGTGTTGATTTATTATGCTAGCAATTGACATGTCTTCTGTAATTAAATATATACATATATATAGACTTGGTATGGATAACTAAAGCTTAGTGGCTGCGAGCATGATCTGGATGCTTGCTCTCTCTGGTTTGGTCTTTGCAATAGTGCTAAAAAATTATTTTCATCGTCAAACATGCCCAAGTGGCATTCATCAACTGTACAGAATGACATTTGAAGGCATTTCTAGCACAGCTGTTCTATTGCAGTGATTTCAGGTGTTAGTTATAAAGATTTTTCCTGGTTGTTTAAATTATTTAAGTAGAGCATCTCGTGGTGTTGGATCGGGCAGCAAAGACTACTTTGTTGATTAATGCTTTCTTTTTAAAAGGATACAAGCACGGGATGGGGCTGAAGAGCCCTGTTAATGGAGTGTAGCCAACAGGCATTTTGTTTGAAGATCATATACAGATTTGAATGGTTTGCGCTGATTTTTTTTTTAAAAAAATTAATGGTTCATAGCCAAGATGGCAAAGTATGTTGATCTGATTACCCACTGCAAGCTTTCTCCAGTAATTCTGAAAAGAATATAAACACCAAACAAACTGGCAGCCCATCCCATTCAGTGAATCTGTGATGAGCTAGCAATGCAACCTGACCACCCATTTGAAAGTTAATACAGCTGCAAATTTTCTTAGTCGCATGAGAGGCAGCAGCACTAATCATCCACAAATGGAAAGCCAACAGATGGAATTCCGAGCTACAAAATATGAATAAAAAGCGAAACAAAAGTAAATCCACCAAAAACAGCACAGCTAGGCTTCTTTAACCAACCATAACTATCATAACTTTATAGACCATGCCAACTGCCAAGCAGCTGCCGGTAAATTATGTGATGCATCCTTAACAAGAAAAAAAGGTCGTGTTGGTTTCTTTTGAGCACCTAGCAGTCCTGGTCATCTCCATTAAATTAGAAAATATGGAAGCTTCGTTAGCTCTGCGGTCCTTAATTATTTTACATCTTAATTTCAAGCCGTCTGCAAGAAAGGTGTGGATTCTCTGCTGTGCACGTGATATACCGCATGATGCGGTGCATTATACGCACCGTCCATCACACGATAGATGGCTGCATAAGGGCACATGCGGCACATATCGCACAGTCCGCTGCGCATGCAGCCATGCACGCAGCAAAGGATCCACGACCCTGCAAGAAAACCCTCGGCTTCTTCCTGCACAGACGAGAACTTTTGAGCACCTTACATTAGATGTTCGCCAGTCTAGCTAGTGGATTTTGTACACATACTCCTCTTAAAATTGATCTTTGGATCCTGTCAAGCCACAGACAGTTCATTTCTATTTTACTCTGCATGAGATGAGTGATTGAAGGACATGCCAAAATTTAATTAGGTTAAATAAAAGTAGATCACATAGTAAAATATGCAACTATGTAATATAGTATTTTGGTAAGTTAGTTCTTGTGCAACTTTCCAATACTTAATTTGATTCCATCAATCCATAATTCCCACATCGTCAAATCAGCTTAGGCCTAAACCCACTAGAAACTAATTTTCAGTTCTTTCAAGAACATATGAGCTATCAGGTAGAATATTCATTCAAGGTAAGTATAAATCGAGTCAGGGATTTAGATATATGTGATTTAAAAATCCCTTGGAATGCTACATTTTATGAAGATTGTTAAGAAATCATTTCGAGATTCGATTCATATTGAGCCCACAGCCAGGTCCGAGATGACGAACGGAATCCAACGAGCCCAAGAGCAGCTCAAACGGAGTCCAAACGGAGAAAATACGTATGAAAGAAGATCGGAATGAGCGGCACAGTGCACGAGGCGGCAGCGGTCGGCTGAGGTCGGCGGCAGTGCGGCCGGGCTCGGCAGAGACGTGTGCGCGTAGGCGCGCACGGCCAGGGCATGAGCGGGCCCAGCGCGGGCGCGTGCGTGGCCCGTCCTAATGTGCGCGGGTGCCCAGGCCCAACGCTCCTGCACAGTCCATCGTGGACCGCAGGGCGCTGGCAGTCCATTGGGGCTGCGTGGACCGAACACGCGGTCCACGCGCGGTTCAGATGATCCGATGCATAATTCGACGGTCCAGATCGTAGTCGATTGCGATCGAATGGCTGAGGTTAATTTCGGATTTGATCAGGTGATCGGTGGCCCTGATGTGCACGATCAGACGGCTCTGGTGCGAGCCGGTCACGATCGAACGGCCACGGATGATTCTAGGCTTGATTGGGACTTTGTTCCTAGTATAACAGTGTTTTGGAGTTTTTGGAGTCTATAAAACTCCGATTGACGAGCCGTCAGTTGTGTTGGGAAGCTGGTGACGTTCTGGAGGTGCAAAAAAGGCTTCAAGAGAGGTTTTAGAGAGCTTTTATGAGGGTTTTGGGATTTTTCAATGAGAGACTCTTGTACAAGAGTTGAGTGGTGAGTTCTTCTTATATTGATTATATTTTATTTCTCATAGTGAAGCTTGCATGCCCCGTAGAGGTAGGCTTGAGGCCGATCTACGTATTTGTATTGTGTTTCTTATTTTATTTCTCTTTTTTTTCTGCTGCACCGTATGGTACCGGATCCTACGCAACAATTGGTATCAGAGCAAGGTGATGCCAGAGCGTAGGTTGCAGCGATGGTGATCGAGATAGAAGATGGAGAAGACAAGCATAATCAAAGTGAGATCAACA
>KE504813.1:347809-369378 GCA_000441515.1 Elaeis oleifera | reverse complement strand
TCCTACGCAACAATTGGTATCAGAGCAAGGTGATGCCAGAGCGTAGGTTGCAGCGATGGTGATCGAGATAGAAGATGGAGAAGACAAGCATAATCAAAGTAGAGATCAACAGGTTTGACGGAAAGAGCAATTTCTCCTTGTGGCAGGCATGGGTGAAGGACGTGCTCATCCAGCAGGGGTTGATCTATGCTCTCTTGTGCGAGGAGAAGCCGACCACCATGGAGGTGCAGGATTGGATGCGGCTCTAGATGCAGATGGCGAGTACGATCTGCTTGTACCTAGCGGATGAGGTGGTGATTCATGTGCTTGGTGAGACTTCTCCGATGATGCTGTGGTCGAAGCTCGAGGAATTGTACATGGCGAAGTCTCTCACCAACATCCTCTTTCCCTGGAGGCAGTTTTACCAGCTACGGATGACTGAGGGATAGAGCATGCAGGAGCATCTCAGCCACTTCCAGAAGATCCTCACCGATCACCTCAGCATTGGCGAGAAAGTTGAGGAGAAGATCAGGGCGCTGGTCTTGCTAGCATCACTTCTCCCTTCGTATGAGTCCTTGGTGACTGCTCTTCTAGTGGGGAAGAGTACCATCAAGATGGACAAGGTCACTGCGGTGATTTTTCAGAATGAGATTCTCAAGAGGGAGAACCCAGCTTCAAGCTCAAGCGGTAGCTCAGCTTTGATATTTTCTGGAGGAGCAGGAGGTGGCAGACAGAGCGATAGAAGATCGCAATGAGGGCGATCCAAATCCAAGACGAGGGACTTGAGCAAGATCAGATGTCAGTGTGATGAGTTAGGGCATCTAGCCAGAGATTGCCCTCAACTCAGAGATCAGACAAGGGCTACTGCAGCGACGGCCAGTAGCGAGTCAGAGGATGATGTCTTAAAGATATCTGATGAGGTATCTACTTCTTCTTAGCAATATATTTTAGATTTTACATGCACTTATCATGTATGTTATAGAGAGGAGCAATTTGACTCCCTAGAGAGCAGTGAGGGTATTGTTTATCGGTCGGATGGATCGAGCTGTGCGATCAGAGACGTCGGGATGGTCAGCTGGAGGACACATAATGGTATAGTGAGGAGATTGGGGGAGATCCGATACATATCCAATTTCAGGCAGAATCTTATCTCATTGAGTAGACTGAATTCGAAAGGCTATAGGACGGTAGCTGGTGGAGGAATCCTGAAGGTATTGCACAGCGATAGAGTTATTCTGGAGAGGAAGAAGAGGACAAAAAAATATTACTACCTGACGGGGAGCCTAGTGCGAGGTGGAGCTTCAAGAGGCAGGAGGAGCTCAAAGCGAGGTGGAGCTCCAGGTGGAGGTGGATCGGGCACTAGACGGAAGACTTGGGAGGACGAGAGGCGACGTCGCAGAGTGAGATTTCTATTGCTGAAGGATGATATCCCGAGCAAGTCTTTGGTTAGAGTGGACATAGTCCATGATGGAGGTGGGATCAAGCGGTCTAGCTCGATTCCCATGTTTGCCCATCTATGAGACAGCAGGCATGCCCCAGGGTGTGGGGGTGAGATAGATCACAGGCTCTCAAAGATAGGTGGAGGTTGAATATCGAGTCGAGATAGAGATTGTTAGAAAATACATCTCGAGATTTGATCCATATTGAGCCCACAGCGAGGTCCAGAATGACAAACGGAGTCCAACGAGCCCAAGAACAGTCCAAACAGAGAAAATACACGCAAAAGAAGATCGGAGCGGATGGCACGGTGCATGAGGCGACGGCGACCGGCAGTGGGCCGGTGGTAGCGTGATCGGGCCTGACGGAGATGCATGCGTGCGCAGGCATGCACGGCCCAGCGCACGGGCGGACCTAGCACGCGCGGGCATCCAGGCCCAGTGCTCCTGCACGGTCCACCGTGGACTGCGGGCGCTAGCGGTCCATGGGGCCGCATGGACCACGGTTCAGATGATTTTTGTGCGATTCGATGGTCCAGATCAAATCGATCATGATCGGACAGCTGAGATTGATTTCAAGGTTGATCAGATGATCGATGGCCTTGATGTGCACGATCAGACGGCTCTGGTGTGAGCCGGTCATGATCGGACGGTCACGGATGATTCTAGGCTTGATTGGGACTCTGTTCCTAGTATAACAGTTTTTGAAGTTTTTGAAGTTTATAAAACTGCGATTGACAAGCCGTCAGTTGCGTTGGAAAGCTGGTGACATCCTGGAGGTGCAGAAAGGCTTCAAGAGAGATTTCAGAGAGCTTTTGTAAAGATTTTGGGGCTTTTCAGTGAGACTCTTGTACAAGGATTGAGTTGTGAGTTTCTCTTATATTGATTGTATTTTATTCTCTCATAGTGAAGCTTGCACACTCCGTGGAGGTAGGCTTGAGGCCGATCTACTTATTTGTATTGTGTTTCTTATTTTATTTTTCTTTTTCTTGCTGCACCATGTGGTACCGGATCCTGTGGAACAATTGGTATCAGAGCAAGATGATGCCAAAGCATAAGTTGCAGCGATTGTAATCGAGATAAAAGATGGAGAAGACAAGCACAATCAAGGTAGAGATCAATAGGTTTGATGGAAAGAATAATTTTTTCTTGTGGCAGATAAGGGTGAAGGACGTGCTCATCCAGCAAGGGTTGATTGATGCTCTCTTATGCGAAGAGAAGCCAACCATCATGGAGGTGCAGGATTGGAGGCAGCTCTAGATGCAGGCGGTGAGTACGATCTGCTTGTATCTAGCAGATGAGGTGGTGATTCATGTGCTTGGTGAGACTTCTCCGATAATGCTGTGGTCGAAGCTCGAGAAATTGTACATTGCGAAGTCTCTCACCAACACCCTCTTCCTTTGAAGGCAGTTCTACCAACTGCGGATGACTGAGGGACAGAGCATGCAGGAACATCTCAGTCACTTTCAGAAGATTCTCACTGACCTCCTCAGCGTTAGCGAGAAAATTGAGGAGAAGACCAGGGCGCTAATCTTGCTAGCATCGCTTCCCTCTTCGTATGAGTCCTTGGTGACTGCTCTTCTAGTGGGAAAGAGCACCATCAAGATGGATGAGGTCACTGCAGCGATTCTTCAGAATGAGATTCTCAGGAGGGAGAACCCAGCTTCGAGCTCAGGCGGCAACTCAACTTTGGTGATTTCTGAAGGAGTAGGAGGTGGCAGACAGAATGATAGGAGATCGCAACGAGGACGGTCCAAGTCCAGGACAAGGGACTTGAGCAAGATCAGATGTTATCAGTGTGATGAGTTGGGGCATCTAGTCAGAGATTGCCCTCAACTCAGGGATCGGACTAGGGCTACTACAGCGACGATCAGTAGCGAGTCAGAGGATGATATTTTAGAGATATCTAACGAGGTATCTACTTCTTTCCAGCAGCATATTTTAGATTCTGTATGCATTTATTATGTATGTTGCAGAGAGGAGCAGTTTGACTTTTTGGAGAGCAATGAGGGCACTATTTATCTACCGGATGGATCGAACTGTGCGATCAGAGGCATTGGAACGATCAGCTGGAGGACATATGATGGTGTAGTGAGGAGATTGGGAGAAGTTCGATACATACCTGATTTCAGGCGGAATCTTATCTCACTGAGCAGACTGAATTCGAGAGGCTACAGGACGGTAGCTGGTGGAGGAGTTCTAAAGGTATTGCACGGCGATAGAGTTATTCTGGAGGGAAAGAAGAGGACGAGAGGATATTACTACCTAACGGGGAGCTCAGTGCGAGGTGGAGCTCAAAGGGAGGTGGAGCTCCAAGTGGAGGTGGATCGGACACTAGACGGGAGACTCGGGAGAATGAGAGGCGACCTCTCAAGGTAAGATTTCTATTACTACAGGATGATATCCTGAATAGGTCTTTGGTTAGAGTGGACACAGCCCATGATGGAGGTGGGATCGAGCGGCCTGGCTCGACTCCCATGTTTGCCCATCCATGAGACAGCGGGCATACCCCAGGGCATGGGGGTGAGACAGATCACAGACTCTCAGAGATAGATGGAGGCCGAATATCGAGTCGAGATAGAGATTGTTAGAAATATGTTTCAAGATTCGATCTACATTGAGCCCACAGCGAAGTCTAGGACGACGAACGGAGTCTAACGAGCCCCAAAACAGTCCAAACGGAGTTCAAACAGACAAAATACGCACGAAAGAAGATCAGAGCGAGTGGCACGGTGCACAAGGCGACGGCGGCCGGTGGTGGGCCGACGGAGACGCACGCGCGCATAGGTGCATGCGGCCCAGTGCATGGGCGAGCCCACTGCGGGTGCATGCGGGGACCGGCCTAGGGCGCGTGGACACCCAGGCCCAGCGCTCCTGCATGGTCCACCGTGAACCGCGGGGCACTGGCGGTCCATGGGGGCTGCGTGGACCGAACACGCGGTCCACGCGTGGTTCAAATGATTTTTTGCTTTATCCGACGCTTCAGATCGCAGCCGGTCGCGATCAGATGGCTTAGGTTGATTTTGGATTTAATCAGATGATCGGTGGCCTTGATGTGCATGATCGGACGGCTCTGGTGCGAACCGATCATGATCCGACGGCCACGGATGATTTTGGGCTTGATTGGGTTTCTGTTTCCTAGTGTAACAGTCTTTTAGAGTTTCTGAAGTCTATAAAACTCCAATTGACGAGCTGTCAGTTGTGTTGGAAAGATGGTGACATCCTGGTGGTGTAGAAAAGCTTCAATAGAGGTTTCAAAGAACTTTTGTGAGGATTTTGGGACTTTTCAATAAGAAACTCTTGTACAAAGGTTGAGTGGTGAATTCTTCTTGTATTGATTGCATTTTATTCTCTCATAGTGAAGCTTGCACGTCCCGTGGAGGTAGGTTTGAAGCCGATCTACGTATTTATATTGTGTTTCTTATTTTGTTCTTTTTTTTCTGCTGCATCGTGTGGTATCGGATCCTGCGTAACAAAGATGTTATCCAAGTTTCCACCACAACCATCAATGATATCTGGAAGGACCTCACAGCTGATCATGGTGCTAATTATTTACACATTTGCATAACGTCTGTACAACAGCACAAGTCTTCCCCATCAATCCGAGGACCAGTTTCTGGTGAGGAAGGCTCCAGAGGAGCGTATAGCCTTTGCAAGCCACTGCCTACTTGAAGTCAATCCTCCCATTAATCATACCAGCATCTGTTAGTTATATTCAGCAAGCAAGATGGCAGTCACCCACTAGACTAGCTCGAAGCACAACTACCGAGCAGGCTTTACCTATTTTCTCCTGTGGATGAACAGCTTGTTACCTTCAGAATTTTTATTAGCCTCGGAATGATGTTTCTCTTGACAGTTCGCATGTGTCGCACTCTTCCTTTTGATGGCCAATCTAAAATTGACAGAAAAGAAAGAAAGAAAAGACAAATTTATCAGCATGTGAACTATGGCAGCTATGACAAGAAGAGCCTATTAATTCCATCACAAATGATTTTCAATTGTAGTGATCATGGTACTTGCATGATGTTCATCCTAGCTCTACATTGCAGTTTTATAATGCAAGAATCGATATTATGAGTATGTCGGAAGATATTCTCCATCATGGTTTCCTCACCACATCGAAAAGCCTAGGGTGCCCACATAGCCTTCTTGGGATGTCAAGATTAACTAAGGTTACCAGGTTTTGATCTCAAATCAATCTGGAAATCCTACATTATATGTGAGAAATGAGAAACCTTATGTATTTGGTTAAAATCTAATTAATCAATAATGCCTTTATATCGTTTAAAATCATGCACCAACATATGTAAGTACGAGAGACTTGGAGGCCTTCCTGGTGTCTGAAAATTTTAACATGAAATCTGTAAAGAACAAGTTCATCTCCTATGATGTTTAAGTTGATAAAAGTTACTGAAGATTGTAAAGTGATTGGCCATTGTACTTGTTATTCTTGTCATGTTTTAGTACTAAGAATTCATGATTATAAGCATAACTAAAACAGGCAAAGATAAAGCCATCTAGTATGTTTAACGTATTATGGCATAAGAGCTCTTGTTACACCCATGGTCTGCTTTAGTAACCTGATGTGATGATATATGCCACACTAATCTGACAATTGAATTAACTCATGCCACTGCAACAATCTTTACTTTCCTACATGGTTCATGGTGGTTTGTCATGACGTTAGAGGTTGATTTCACATGGGAGCTCTGCTGAAGTCTGAAATTTGTTAAAAGGACTAATTGATCGTAGCAAGCAAGATTTGCCAACTTGGTACTGGACCCGTACCAGTACCATCCTATTATTGTGTCGGTATACCTAGTACAGAGGCTGGGTTGGCAAACCGACACTCAATATGCCTTCCATACCACAAACCCGTACGGTATTGTATGGTCAATACACGCCAATAGGGACCAGCATGGCAAACCATGCTAGCAAGGGCTTCCCATCTGTGTGATCAGGTTTTCCAGATGCAGTATTTTACCAGAGGACCACGATTTTGATTAAAGAATAGTAATGAATGCAGCAGTTTTGTGTCTCCAAAATCCATCTTCATTTCAAGCTTTATATTGCTGATATGGAGCTTTTCCCAGAGTCTCAATTCTACCTCTGATCTGGTTTGGGAGAGAATTTGGGTTTGGGTATAAACAATAGCAATTCATTGCAAAATAAATATATATTTCATCACAGGCCTTGATTACTTGTGCTATTTTAACCTACTTAATCCACAGCTTATGTTCTTGAGGTGATTGGAGCAGTTCCAATGCATCACCTTCCGTAAACATCAACTGGTTCGCTTTTGTTATAGTTGTTTGAGCTTGGTTTACATGTAATAAGGAATCCTTTACTCTTATAGTTACTTTAAATGTTTTACATTATCTTCATGTTCTATATTATCATCATCTGGTTTTAAAGCATGGGAGACTTTAGTTATACTTGGGTGCTTTCCTTGTAATTTTATCTGATGACTGATGCCAAAGCAGGTAGATATTAAAGATGTTGAACCCAAGATAAACCAAGGGATGAACACTAAGGTTTTACGGTGCAAGGCTTATGGATTTCCATTATAGAAGAGGTGTACCAGAAGAAACAAAGTATAACATAAATTAAGGGGAAGAAACATGGTTAAGGATAAAAATAATTTGCTTGGATGAAGTAACAAATTTTAGTAAGCAAATAAAAATTTGCATGAGGCGGTATGCATTGGTTTAGTGTCTTCTGTCCCCTGAGAGATGGTTTAGTCTCAAACTGCCAAAGTGTGGTAAACATTATGAAGTATAAAATGTTCAATAAAAGATCCTTCCATTTTTTTGCCATTGTCACACATGCATAAGTCTATGGTGTACAATAAAAGAAACAAAGAAGAAAAGAGAGAGAATCATGGGTTACTAAATTACAGAATAAGTGTGTTCTTCAAAGCTGCAGTTCCTCTTTCCCTTCATATTCCAAATGTTACTCTAAACCATGAACAATATAATTGGGTGATTCTAAACTAACAAACTAACAGGCAACCATACAAATATCCATACAAAAATTGGGTTTAGGTCACCCTCCATGCACATGGACTTTCACCCCAAGGTTTCATAGGCCCTAACCCTGTTTCATGGTTTGTCACCAGAGCCATGCATCAGTTTAGTATCTCTCTGTAAAATTTATTGTTCCTTGGATTCCCATTGCTCCAATTAACATTCCCACTCGTGCTTTAGAATCAGATATAAAACACCTTTCCTGCTCCTTCTTGATAAAGGCTAAACCTGCATGCTATGGAGAATGAAATATAAGCACAAAAGAGATAGGAAAAAGGAACTTGGAAGAAACACCCAAGAAATTGTATTCAGAATAATTCAAATCTGCTTGTATTCAAAATCCAATACCCCTTGCATAAGAAGCCTTAACCTACCTGATTAGGAGAACTAAGATTTCTGGAAACAACAAATTTCTACTTTTAGGGCTCTGTTTGACCACAAGATGATGGAATTTGAAGCTGAAACTTTGGGTCAACACATTTTGTTTACTGGTAGCTTGCAAAGTTCTAAATGCATAATCCAGATTGGAGTTACAATAGCAATTCTTATGAGTCATTTTCCCATCAATTCAGTTTTTGTGATTTTTGGCCCTAGCTTTTCCATGAAATCTGCGACTAGGAAAGCTGCACTATTTCTTTTATTAATTGTGAGCAAAATCAAAGCCTGGGTATGCCCTGCATAAAAGGTGCAAATTACAAGACATGCATGTTGCATGATTTTTCTCTATGATGATGTGAACATCTCATGTTATATAGCCTCATACGTTAGCCCCAAGGTGTTTTAGTTGCTTCACCTCAAGAAATGAAGCAAGACAACCTTTAAAAAAGGAACTTCTAAACTATGTCTTCTTTAGTAACATAGTTTAGAAGTTCATTTTAGATATTCTGCTAACCACTCAAGAGAATTACACTATTTTGGTAAGATCTGCTATTAGTCGGGCCTGAAATTTTCTTTTACTTCATTTTAGCTATCAAATGTTCAACATGTTATTTGGTGCATGTCACATTTCCAAATACGAGTGCTTGTGCATCCTTGCAGCCTATTTTGCCTAACCAAGAGAATTGGAGAATATTACATCTTTTAGTGGGGTTATAACATCCTTGAAACACCTCTGACATATCAACAGCTTGACTTGATCAGCATACTCATTCACCTCTATCACTGCCTTGATGTTTGTATAGGCTCTAATAACAACATCCCTAGTCACTGGTGATGATAATTTTGCAAGCATCAGTATCACTCGACAGCCGAACACTTGCATTGATTGCGACAATGAACAGTTGATAATTTAGCATTATAAGATATTACGCTCTAAATTATAAGTATCTGATTCTAATAGGATATGATGCGTTAAAGTCCCTTTATGTGTTTATAGGTTTGCACCCCAAATATCCCCAATCTCACAACAAATGAACACTTAGGGCTGCATATAATGTTACCTCTTTCTGATCACCTTCTTCACTGGATGACACAAATGCAAGACCCTCCCATTCCTTTAAACTCCCCTCTTCCAGCGCACTGTAAAGATCCCATTGCAATATATCAGATAAGATGAAGCCTTCAATGACTTGTTCAGTTCAGAAGTTGAAGAACAAATCAAGAACTATAAAATGTCAAATGCAACTTCGAACCTCGAGTGGAACTCCTGGACGTGGGCAAGGTCCCTGCCATGGGCATGATCTGGCCACCTCACTTTCTTCTTCCCATCCCTCACCATCACCTCCACCTCCTCCTGCTGCTGCTCTCCTACTCGTGTTGGCTTCTTGAGACTGCTCTTCAGAGGGACAGGATGAGGTTGTATGCATGGTTTATGAGATGCACTTGTGTCATTGGCATGACCAGCTATCTTCCCATTCACAGCCTTGCTGCCCTTTGTGCCCTCTCTTCCCTCAATGCTCTTGCTGCTCTGATGCTTCGGTGGTGCATAACAAGAGCGCACAAGGGAGGTGCACCTGCTCTCCCCTGAAGTTGCCAGGAATACCGATCCCTTGGCCTCCTCTCTCTCTCTCTATCTCTCTCACGGGGTGCAGTGTCCTGACCAGGTCTGGAGCGTGGCTATAGTAGTAGAAGGGTTGTTCAGGTTGGAAAGGGGAGCTCGGTGTCATATGAAAAGTTGGCAGGATACAAATGATGGCCGCTTCTGAATTGGAGACTGGGTGGCACTCACTTTGGAAGGTGGGGACTGGGGATGTAGGGTGAGGGACTGGGGAGGGGAGATATGGTCTTTGGTTTTTACGAAGCCTTCCCCACTTTGGATGGATGGCCTTTCGCTTCGCTGGAGTGTACTGCTTCTCTTGACCCTTATTAGAGGGATTGGCCAATGGTAAAACCTGAAAGTAAAAGCCAAAATTCGAGAGCATCAAGAAAGGATAGGCGGATGGATGGTTCCAGGACTTTGCTTTCTGAGGTGTTGTTCCTAGTTCCCATTTTGAGAATTAGATTCTTTTGATTTTGTACTACGTGCACTATTGTGATGAAAAACGCTTGCTCATCACTTCCAGCCACTTGGACAAAAGGTTGGAGATTCGATTGTCACTAGAGTCAAATGTCGGATAGGTATAAGATGGAAAAGGTGAGGATTAGCCACCCCTAATCTCACAAAAAGGAGCAAAATAAACAAATAAATATTGTTAACTAAGCCAAAGCTTGCCCCAAGCCCATTGGAGTTCAAATCCCACCAGGACACACCTAAGCTCTCCGAGGGCATGTTGTTGCTCATTTGCATGTAGTTTGTAACTCCATTCTGAAAAAAAGGGAGCTTTTCTATTTTCTAAGGATGGCTAGCTTGAAATATATAGAAATAGTAACAAATATATTAGTAATTGGATAAACACATTAAAAAAATTAGCAGGAGTAACTAATTATGTATTATATATAATATAACTATTTAATGCATATTATGATATTTTTATAGTTTATTAAGCCCAAGTCTAGCTTGTTAAATTAAGGATTTTTGTTGGTGCGCAAAGCCAATTCAAGATTATATCTATTAGTGAATTCCCTTTTTTTTTTTGCATATCATATTTAATATTTGTTGAAATTAGTTAAACAAAATCCTCATCTCTGGTTACAAGTCAACACTGATAAATATCATATACATTTTAAAATCAAGATAAATAGAATAATTATTTCTATCTCTGATTATTGACCTTGATTAATTTAATCAGAGATTAAAAAAAGTTATTCTACCTTAGTTAATTTCAATTTGAGTCCATTCCTCATTTGTGACTCTAAACTTCACCTGGCCAAACTCTCACCTCCTTGCCCAAACTCACTGCTAATCTAGTACTCCTTCCACCTTTATCGTAGGAGACAATGACATCCCAAACCACCACTAGCAAACTCGATCTACTCATGTGATCTCCCACATTGACATTATTGCACCCACTCTCCTTCCTCTCGTTCCCTCTTGTAAATCCTCCCTATTGCATCTTCAACTTGAAATCATGAGTCAAGGATGGGGCACCTATTGCATAATCATACAGCACTTCTTTATAAGTGTGAAAGACTTCCTTCATGATATAATAATAATCATGGTAGAATAAGATTAAGCAACTAAACTCTAAATTTTAAATTCTAATAAAATATATCCAACTAAATAGAAATATCTAGGATTTTGTTTGCAAGAATCTTATATCAAATATACTCCAAACACTGATCAAGATAGCGAATCTACAACATATCTCCCATAATAAACTAAAAAATAATACTAATTCTAAGCTATATCAGTACAATTAGCTCTTGCTTCGATCATATGTCCATAGAAGTACCTCATCGATGACTAATTCTTTAAACCTATAATGGAAAAAAATTCAAATCATGAGCTTATGTAACGAATACATTGGCTAGATAATATGTAATAATATGAATAAATAATTTATCAAAAATATAAATAAAATCTAAATATTACATTATTATAGATTTTTTTATGTCTTTTTTTCATTGATAATATGGTATTTTGTACCGACCAATATATTATGTACCGAACCGTACTGACGAAGAATCAGTTCGATTCAGATCAGATTTTTGAAAAATGAAACGAACCGTCCGATACTGGATAGTTTGGTCTGATTCTATATAGTTCGGGACCGGTGCGGTCCGATTCTTTTTTTTTGACTATTAGTGGATTGAATTTTTTTATATTTTTTTATTATTGATACGGTATGGTATCATATCGGTAGGTAACTGGTATGGATTTCGATATCCAATCTGCGAACCCTACTTGATGCTATTGTATTTTATAAAATGTGATATAAATAATTATTTATTACATGGATAAATATATTAGTGTTCTATGTCTTTTAATTTGCATAAGACTTTAGATGTATCACACTTTGGATTTATCGCCTGCTTCTTCCAGAACATATTATCTCGTTCAACACCTATCATAACACCATCTATTGTTCAGCATCTCTATTGACGTTATGTTATTGTTGTTGTCATTGTTCGAGTAGATGAAATGAGTAATTCCCAAATATTTGTTATTAATTAAAAATATAGAGGATAGATTATACCAACTTGGATGATTTTAAAAAACAACTACATAGCAGATTGGCTAGTTATGTTTTACTATACATAACTTCTACGTATCTTGAGATGATTCCAGATGAACAAAGAAGGAAATTTAGATAGAAAAGTTGTTTGGAAAATTTAGATAGAAGTTCGCTATTTAAGACTATTTAGGTTATTAAAAGATCCGATGATATGAACTTTGTCTTATTAAATAGTAAATTATATGATGTAGACATACATAATGTAAACATCGTATTTTAAAAAATAAAATAAATACTATACCTAGAATTAAATATTTGTCACTGCAAGCTATTTTATCTTCTTAACTCCTATAACTATAAGATTAAGAAGATATTGGTGATTGATTATTTGTACAAGAAGTCTACATAAAAAATCAATATAAACATTGGATATATAGCACTTCAGATTCATTGCCCACTTCTTCTTAGTTCATATTACTTCATTCAATATCTATCCTAACACCACCACTTTGTTCACAAATGTATTGACATTGCATTACAATTGTTCCCAACATTGGAATAGATAACATGAGTAACCCTAGCTAGTAGCATTTGTCTTTGATAAAAAAAAAGTGGTGGGTGAATTATGGCTGCTCATATAATTTTTATACATACATGCTCGATAACTATGATATATATATTTGCTAAACGTAACTTCTAACAAGTATGAATTAGATGTGTCATGTGGAATTTAGATGAATAAAATTATGGGAAATATAAATAAAAGAGTCCTTGGAAGATCACAATTAGAGATAAAAGGTCCAACAATAATATTTTGAGTTACTTTTTTTCAAAAAAAAGGGGCTAACTAAACTTTGTATTATTTAAAGAGTAAACATACTTTAAACCATACAAGTAAAATGTATCACAATATTTTTAATAATAAAATAAATATTATACTTAGAATCAAAGTATTTCAACATTATAGAATTTTGAATATCTTCCTTTCCTAACTATTATATTGCTGTAAGCTGCAACATTAATAGTTACTTATGTCGTAGAGAGTTACCAGTGATGGGTTATTTCTACAATAAAATTATAATAAAAATTAGTTCAAACACTCTAAAGCCATAGCAATCCTGAATTGTTGCCTATTTTTTCATAATATACAGATTCATTCAATATTTATATCTGTTGCGGCCAATTTCCTCGTCACCTGATCATCGGAAACGAGCACCTGCAAAAAAAATCCACACAGATCGGGGAGGCCCTCCGGTGGGGATCCTCCGACGGTCAAGTCAGAGAGGAGACTAGGCAACAGTAGAGAGGAACCAAGGGAGACTCAGCGGTGACGAGCCGAGAGGGAGAGACTGAGTTAGCCCGGCTTAGATTGATCACCTGGTGTGTTGCCTTATCCTATTTTATAGTGGGAGATAGTATGGTCCCGCCGTCGGTGATGTAGACAACTGTGGGGTTATCAAATCGCCCTGGGCTGTCACATCGCCGGGGGTTGCCATGTCGTCGATGGATTGACAGGTCCTAGAATTAATTCGTGTCCTTGACAGGACGATTTCCTAGATCTCTGGCAGGGCAACGCCCCTGGCAGTCGTACAGCATGTCCTTGATAGGACTGCAGCCCATGCCGGTCGTTCGGCATTCTTGAAAGGGGCTGGCCGACCATATGTCGGGACTTGGCTGTGGGTGGCGACTCCAGAGCACGATCGGCGTCTAGAGGATCTATAGAAGTCGGACGTTAGTCGTCCAATCCGACGGGGAGTCGGTGATGTCCCACCCGACACGGAGTCGGCTTTCGGACGGTCGGAGACGGCGTTGGTCAATTTGGCCGACACGCCCAAATCGGGTATCATCGGTGATCTATGACGGTGTCGTCCGTCGTCAGTCGGGCAAAGTCGGTCGGTCCATCTCGAGGATGGGCCGATGCCAGAATCTGCAGATGAGTCGGCGTTTGGATCCGTCGGTGTCGGGATCCGTCAGTGGATCGGCGTCAAGATCAGTCGGCGTCAGGATCAGCCGGTATTTTCCAACAATATCTACATCATCTCTTGCTTAACATCAATATTGACATTGCACTACAGCTATTATAGATTCTAGATTATATAACATATATAATTTCAATAACATTTATCATTAATTAAAAAAATAGTCTATAGATCGTCACCACTTAAATAATTTTATAAGAAAAAAAAAAAAAAAAGGTAGCTTACCATGCCTAATATTTTGGTTTCTCCGTACATTACTTATAATGAACAGCCAAGCCTTGGAGACATCCATGGACTAAACTGGGGTTCCATGAGCACACCGCATCCCCATAACGTACCCAGAGAAACCGTGCGAATTTTTAGGTCACTAACTCGGACGGTCGTGATTATTCCCTAGTCCTCATCCGAAACGTTGATCAAACCACACAAACACTAAGGCCACTGATAGGAGCAGCCGCTGTTCGTACCACCACGGGCCGCATGACGAAAGAACGCCGTCCGAAGCCCACTGGGATACAAATAGCGAAGCCCACCACAACGAGAAATTATTGCATGCACCCGGTGCAATTGAACCAGCTCAAATCCCGGAGCATATGCACGGTGGATAGCGCACAATCGGGAATTGGTGAAATACGAGGGGTAGCGTGGCGTGTTATCCACACGCGGTCCAGTTGCACCTGGCGCATGCAATACGGAGGCCCACCACAACGGGTCTATCCCCGTCGAAGCCGTTCCCCTTATATAAGGGTCCGCCGTTCCAAAAGGGGTGAGGAACACTGTAAGTCTGTAATATCTTCTTGCGTACGAATCTTGACGCGCGAACTGGGAAATCCTGGTGGGTATGTGTGGGAGAGGTAGAGAGGGAGGGGAGAGGGACGGCGAGGCGTCTGGCTCACAAGATCTTTCATCTGGGGCCCCGAATCCGTCTTCTGGAGCCTGGGTTTCTATCTGATCGATCGAAAACAGCCGCCAAGTAAGGTTTTTCTTCTCTTGATTTATGGGGTCATCTTTTCTTGTGTATTTTTCTTTAAAATTTTTCTTTGTTTGTTTTTGAGATTATTAATGGGTTCTTATTTTTTTTCTTGTATTAGACTTTCGATTTTCATCGTGCACCGTCCCTTTTTTTTTTTCCCCTGTTAATGTCGATTCGAGGAATAGATTATCTTGAAATCGTTGAATAGACGGTGTTGTTGGTGTTAATTTATTTGTTCCGAGTTGTTCTTTTCAAATTTAATTTTTCCCAAAGATATCTCATTCTGTAGTGGTTTGGATTCCAGATTTTATTTTGCTTCTTCTTTTTTTTTTTGGTCCAGATATAAGGGCCTTCGTGATCTTGAAGGATATATGTATTCTTTTCCCTTTCTTGTTGTTGATCGTGGAGGGGTTAACGTTTCCAGATTGGGCTTTTCGTCGATTATCACTTTTATTTTCTTCAATGATTGATCAAAATATTCTTTTGGAGTTTTCGATTTGCTGGACTTCTGTTTTCTCTAGTCATCGGAATTTTTTTTCAATCTTTTTTTGACATAGAAACAGTTTTCCAGATATCGTTATGTGTCGTATTTGTTGATTATTTTATTTTTTCGCCCTTTGTCACTTTTTCTTGATTTATAACGCTTTAGGTTTGGTAATCTGAGGTATCTCTGTAAATAGTTTGTTGATTCTTTATTGATTAGTAATTATTTGTGGAATTGGATTTCTTTTTCACGTTGCATAAGAGTTTCCGGTGTATCTATTAGGTTTTGGGAAGCTGAGGATATCTGTGTTGTTTCGTTTCCAAACTATATTCTGCAGTTGTGCCATTTATTCTGTATGCTCCTCAATTTCAATTGGTAGAAGGAAAAGGAGATTCTTGAGGTGTGTGATGGAATATTAAGCTTTGCTTGATGGGTATTTATTGCTATTTGTACTAATATGGATTATGTGGACCCTGATCTGGCTCTAGAAGTCCCTGATACTCCTGATAGATTGAGGCGGCCAGTTGATGGATCTTCTGGCCCTCATGTGGGGAGAGAAGTTGTTGAAATAGAAGCCAGCCCATTACCATCCCACCAAAGGATGGAGCACTTGAGAAACACATACTGTCGCCATCAGAGGCATCTCAATCAAAACAATATGTGCACTAGCAGTGCTACACCTGATAATACTGAACTCCTGTTTCAACAAGCACATCAAGCACGACTGTTATCTGAAACTATGGAAAAGAACACTTCATCACAGTCCCATGGCCAATCACATGGGCAAAACAGGGCCTCCAATGAGAGCAGGGAGAAGGTGGAAACAATTGACTTGAGTCAAAGCAGCGCCTTTCGTCTTTTGCATCCCACAAGATGTAGGGATTGGAGAAAGTCAAGGAGAGAAATGTGCAGCAAAAGTGAGGTTAATGGGGGTAGTAGAACCAGTGGAAGCACCGAATTACTTGGTATTGGATCATCTCTCCCTCCTAGATCGGTTGGGAGACCACGAAGCCGGAATGGGATTAGTATCTGCAAGAAAGACAAGACAGTTGTGCCAGATGAAGCTCATGCTAGACCAAAGTTTATAGATAAAGGAAAGGAGTAAATCTATATAATCATTCACAACCAAAATCTGAACAAGCATGGTTAAGTTCGTCGCCATCTGATTCTCCTAGAAAGCATTCAGGGCAGAGAAGGTTGGTACGTAATGGTTGCATCTCTCCCTGTAATATTGCAAAAGTAACATCCATTCTGGGGTTGACCATCACAATGGAATGACTCCTGTTGATGGAGGGCCACACTTTTCATTTGCTGGAACTGGTGATCAAGGTTATGGGAAAGAAATAGGATCGCATGGGGATTCACAACCCATAACTAGGCTGAGAAGTGTCATATGTTATCCAAATAACAATGCAGAAGATAGCATTGTCATCAATGCAGAAGATAAGGGGAAGATGGTGTTCACGGAACCCTCTAATGGGATATCACATCAAATACACAATGTTAATCCCAATCCTGGAGACAGCTCTGTTGATAATAAGAAAGGGAAAGCTATAGTGGATGATCATTCGGTGATTAATGAGCAATATGGCAAAGCTAAATTTCGGTCAAGCAGGTAGATCCTAAATTCTGTAATGCATACTTATGGTGATGATGCATGCAAAACTTTTTCTGTTTCCACTTTTAAATTATCCCATTAAAATCCATTCACAAGGTGGCCATTTCAGATCACAGGTATACATTCTCTAGTGCTTTTAAAGGGAAAATGGTACTTTGAGTTATACAATGCTAATGCTGAATTTTTCAAAGTCTCTGTTATGCCATTGCGTGTTAGCATGGTTGATGATATTGACTTATTTTTATTCTGACAATTTCAAAATTATCAAGCAATTGATGTTATAAAGTTTGAATTATTAAAGCACATATGCATTTTGTATTTATTATGATATGAATTTCTTTACATTATTGTGACTTGTTATGGACCATATCAATGTATTACATTTATATCATTTTGCAAATTCAATCAACATTAAGATATCCTGGTTAGACCAAAACTCTAGGCCCTTCTGCACAGTTAACTGGAGGAATGATATTTCTGTCCGATGGTCAAATCATATGCTTATTGATAAAATTTGACAAATGTTTGTACATCAAAATTCCTATTAATTGTGTATTTAATATATAATTTATGTAGTTTTATACTTTACTTTCATATAGATTTGATGGCATGAAAAGATCAATGGTTAAGATTAATGATGAAGTGGTGTGGGAAGTGACTGGTGAATCCAAGGAAGAGGCACTTGTTGTTAGAGAAAAATCTAAAGAGATTGATGTAAGGATTATTTTGATTTAGCCTCAATGTTAAAATCCTTGAAGTTAGAATAGCTGGGTAAGATCTGGAAACCGCAGGTGTTATGCATCATGGATCTATCCACTATTTTCCTCTTTGTAGAAGTTCATTCTAGGCTTCTAGCACTGTTTCACTTGATCAACTGCACCTCTTTTTTACCCAGCATTTTCTAGGATTTGAATTTGGAAGTACAAAATTGCTACCTTTGTCATGCTTTATATAAATCAGTGGTTTGCATGGTTATATGTTATATGTTTTGATTTTTGGATGCATCAGATGGTTTTATCTTTATTTTCAAAGAATTGTGTATCTGAGTAATGGTACTACGTGGACAAGCTCCACCACACTGCATATGAATGGTTTTGTTTTTGATATGTACAAACACACATTGTTTTTATACTCATGCATCTGTATTATGTTTTCAAGTATTAGAGACAAGCGAGTGCATTCAGAAATTCCTACATTCCCCATCTCTAAATTTTAATTCCTCCTTTTTTGTTGGTTATGAAGATGCATTTTGTATGGATTCTTTGACGAGAGCAATACTATCTCTGCCAATAAGACTGGACAAGTAGTGGCATGACCTCATCTCTGAGAGGACTTTAATGTAATCTTGCATGTTAGAAGATAAATGAATTTTGTACATTCATTTTGAATTTTACTGAGGACTTAATTGAGATGATGTCCAACAGTATCTGATTAGCATCACAAGTTTGACATATATGATGGTAATTGTCCTAGTTTCTGTATGTCAATTGCTTATTTGATCAAGGGAACTTTAGTTATTTTATGCAAATTTATATGTAAATGTATGCATTATTTGTGATTGTCTATGCATGAGCTGCATCTATGTTTTTGGTGTTCTAAAGGCTTCGCCCATTTTTAACCATACTGTTCTATCCAGAGAATTTGGCACTCTGAACTTTTTCAATCACGAGGACATGGTAAAATACAAACTGGATCCCAAAAGATGCATTTACTTTAGCCTCTTTATAAGAATCAGTATAATAACATTTCAAAACATGTTGGACAAAGTATGACTATTTTATGTTATTCATGAATCTACATGCAAATTTAAGGTATCAGAAATTTAAGTCACCCAGTTTACTACTTCAAAATACAGATTTACTGAAAATTACTTTTGAACGAAGATAAAATAATGTCTGACATTTAGCATTAGAGTAGGAATGCATTATATGGTATTACATTCATACAGTATCCAGTCAGATATTGCAATAGACAAAATGAAAAAAAGCCAACCCCAAAAAGAGGTGGAACAAACATGGGGAAATGCTAAAGTCATCACAACACAATTAATGTCACAAGTTATTATTTATTAATAAACATGAAGAGTGCCATTCATGTTGATCTCCTCTCTATAAGATATCTAATCCATGCTTGTGTATAATACATTGCATATTTCTGAAATTACATAATTTAATTTTATGTAAAAGTAAATTTTCTCGATATTATTTTAGGGCTAATGCTTGAAAGATTGTTATAATCCTTTTATTTATTAGAAAACTGAAATAACAATATTTTATTAGATTTACCCTTTGATCTAAAAGTATGTGGAAAACTGAACACTGAGCAATTTATTGTGATATCTGTTCACATGATATCTTTATAACATACTAGTTATAATGCATGTGCAGATGCACTTGGCTGCCAAAGATCTTGGACTTGAGATAATCTAATCAAAGTCTATATTCTGACGTGCAAATAATCAACTCATAATTATCTTTTCTCTGATGCATTATATCTTAATCTTTGTCTTGCTAAATTGGATTTTCTATTACTCCTTGGCTTGGAAATTAGCGTGGATGAGTCTGTTCCTACATGCTATCTCTACTTTTCTTGTTCTCAAAGTGCAAAGGTGTTAGAAGCCCTTTACCTAAAGAAATCTAGCATGTCTAAAACCTTTTAAGAGAAAATTCTAGTTTAGATTATCATTGAAATATATTAAATATTTAATGGAGTCATCTGTTTATGATCATTTTGGAATTAAATTTGGATAACTAAATCACTTTTATGTAGTTTAATGATTAAGGATTAACAAACCACTCAAATAACATTGTTTGGAAAAGGGCTGTAATAGCTTTGCGTCTAACGAAACTATTGTCAGAAGGGATCAGTGATGCAATGAGAACAAGCTATAAGTGATATATTTATGTTGCCTTGCCTTGCATATCATAATATTATTCTGTCTGGCAATTTAATCTTATTCTTGAATCTTGGTTAATGATATCATTAGTTTGTTGTTATTTTCTTGAGCTGAATCCATGGTTAGAACTCATTCCTATCCATTTCATATTCACAAACAAATCTCTTAATCCTTTATCTCCTACCCTATCCTTTTCCTCTGTTATAATCTTCAACTCTTTTTTTCTCTACTACAACCAGATCTAAGAGAAGCATAGAGAGATTTTGGAGTAGAAGAGAGGATCGGAATCCATCAGGTTTATGGAATAAAAAGTGTAGTAAAGCTGAGTGGTTGCCATGGTTGATCCCATGGAATGGATCGCATGAAGAGAGGTGTGGGGAAATTGCAAAGGCTAGTGATAGGTGGCGAAGAGGACGAAAATTTGGGAAATGCCTATTATATAGTTTAAGGATAAATATTTTGTGATATATGGTAAAGTAGTTTTCTGTGAAATTATTTTAGGTTGTTAATGGTGCTATTATTGTCATCCAACTAATTATAACTAAAACTCAAACTACATTTTTCTTCCATTTATTTTTTAGTTGGTAATGTGATGATAATTCATGTTTATTTTTCAAATAATATGTTGCATAGACCATACTTTTTTTTCTCATATAAGAGCAGTTCACAATGCGAACAAGATGTGTAATGCATAAACCATAAAGGAAAAAAGCAAACTAGACATTGCAAAGTAAACATTATGTCATCATATCACAGTCATATTCAAGTAGAATTATATCTGTTAATTAAATGGTTATTTACATGGCTATCATTGGCAGGATTTGAAAATGCTGTTGGCATAGGGCATGCTGTCTGCTGGCTGGCACAACATGTGCAATGCCATTACTACAGAAAATGTTTCCAGATCCCTTTTGCTTGCATCCAGTGAAATTGTCATATTGCGGTGCTGGCTTTGGTTGAATGGGCCAGTACTGCTTGGTATCAAGTGGCTTGCCAAACCCAACGTTGACCCAATGTTGGATCCCAATACTGGCCTACCATGGTACGCCAGCAGGCATGAATTGTCATAGCCTGCCATGCGGAACCATAATCATTATTGCTGACATGTCTCCTTCTGCAAAAATAATGCATACATCTGTTTATGCTGGACATTGTGCAAATGACTGAAATATTGGGAATGGGTTCAAGCACAAGCTTGCAAAAACATTTATGGTTTTGGTTCTAGATTCATGTAAGCTTCGGCCCACATTCAATTAGTTGCTATCCCTAGTTGTTGTCAATACACAGACACGTAAACTATCATTCAAAACATTAAGGCATTTGCATTATTTTAAGTACGTGATCTCTGAAGCTCTCTAGGCATTCACTGATTACATTTATTTGCTTCACAAAATGCTGATCATTGCTAATTCTATTACTAAAGCCCTGTTTGGGATTGCTGTTGGCAGTAGGGCTTTTAGAGCTTTTAGAAGTAGAGCTTTTGAGAAGTAGAATTTTTGAAAGTAGAGTTTTTATAAGAAGCTATTTACTGTTTGGTAACCATATTTATAAAATGCTTTGGAACTTTAACATATATTTGGTAGCTGAATAAAAAGTATTTTGGTATAATAAAATGACAATAAAAGACATTATATAGTATTGTATAGTGAAGAATAATATAATATAATATATTATATTATTATATA
>KE504813.1:258471-278120 GCA_000441515.1 Elaeis oleifera | reverse complement strand
GAGAGAGAGAGAGAGAGAGAGGGAGAGCTCACCGGGCAGAGGTCATTGACAATTTCATCATATGAAATCCTATACTTCTGAAATATTACCTGTATATTGCCATAGAAGATAAACAATCATGACACAAACAATGAGTGCATACATTGTTAACCAAACAATCTTGATGCTTGTCAAAATTGATCAATACTAAATATAATTGAAACAGATTGTTAAAATTGTACTCAAGCCATATAACCTACAAGACAGTTCTGTAGAAGACTTTACATATTCAGAAAATCTGCAACCTAGATATAAATATTATATGACACCCTGCCAGTCAATATTCAGATAATCTTCAGTGTGTATGGTTCGCGACTTGTATATCAGAATATACCATCACAGGAATTAACCAGGAAGTTCACCTTATCATGAATAGAATCTATATCCCAGATTGATGCAGACATTAATAAATATATGATTGACATATGAACATAATATCTGACATAATGTAATAAAGTCACCATGATTTAGAGCCATAAGACTACTGCCACAGCTGAAAGTCAAGATATAATGCATCATAATGTATGTTAGTGGTTCTATCAATATGGACGTTGAATTCTTACTTTCTTTGTCAAAGCTTCTGAGTGAAAATGAAGAGGAGCTTTGGTTTCAATGCCAGGATGTTTCAAGAAGGATTCAAACGATAGACCAATAAGAAGGGAAATTCACAAAGAATGACCGACAAATATATGTATATTATTTTGCATAAAATTCTCAGGTGGCTAATCAATAAAAAAGATTTTGTGCTACTCAGACTCAGAGATCATCATCTACTTAATTCTTTTTCTTTAAAAAGAAACTACCAAAATGCAAATAATCATCACTATTTTAGTCATAATAGATTCAAAATTGATAACCACTCCTTCATGCGTATGTAGACTGGCCCCTATTCAATCCACCGTTGCTATTGGGAAGCATGGTAGATTGAAGCTAACTTTAGTTGGTGAGACAGGAAGAGGCAAATGTGTCAGGTAATATTACATATGACCTTACAATTCTTGAGCGACTTCCTAATCCATCCCAGTTCCACACCCAACTAACCAACAGCTAATAAATCATAAAAGAACTGAATTGTTTGACCCACCAATTTTTTTTAAGCAATGTAGTTGGGATAATCTACCCCATGGAATTAATTGATTGCACATAAATATTCTCAGCGTGATTATTGATCCACCTTTGATCCATATTCCCATCAATGGATCTCTTTCTTATTTCATTTTTTCCCTTTTTGAGTGGAGCCATCAATGGAATTTTAAATTTGTAATTGCATAAGTACCATAACTAAAATTATGATAGACAAGTGTTACTAAAGAACATTACTTATTTCATAATTACACCATGAATGAGAAAGAAAGTCCCTGTTATGGACTTATATAGCACTTGCAGAACTTCACAGAGCAAATCAGTCAGATATCATATACCAAGATCAAAATGAACAGGTCAGGATGTTATAAAGCTGCAAAATTGATTCTATGAATTGAAAAAGAGCATTGGCATGGGCATTATCTTCCGGTTTATACTTCATCATTAATAAGCTCATAGCTATGGATATCTTGCAGATGCATCTCATAAAAGTTCCAAGTCAAGTACCAATCAGCTCAATATGAGGAAGTCAACCCAGACATATGGTAAATTCTAATGTGGAAGGGTGGGATTGCTTACCAAGAACCCACGGCTTGTCTTATGTGTTTAAGTTCATCCCAGGATGTCCCAGCATACTGTAATGTGAGATGTTATAATATGAGACCAAAAAATTCCAGACATGGTGTAGACCACATACAGTTCCATATATGTCAAAACTCTATATTTCTCACCTCTGGTTTTGCCTGTGCACACCACAGCTCCAATTCAGCCAAACCAGATTTCACATATTCCCCATTGCTAAAGGAGCAACATTCACGGCGCAGGAGAAGACTAAAGTACCAGAGAAGAGAATATGTCATCAAATTATCCACAAATTAGAAGGGTGAACAAGTAAACATATGGTCACCTGTTGAAGAGTTGAACATTGATGAATGAGAATATCTGAGTAAAGAGTTTCTGTATCAGAACTGTAGGCACCTAAAAGTCATATTAACAACAATCAGCCAACTGCTTATAAATAATGTATATACATATTGCCCCAATCTGAGGAGATAATGTTTACATAGTTTTCTTGTAGTGTCTTGAGAAGGTTATTAAGGTGGTCAATGATGCTCTGCCAGTGGCTGGTTTGAGTTGAATTCCCAAATGAACGCCCTCTCAGCATACTTGCTCTTGCTGTTCTTGGTGCCTTTAGTTCGTAAATAATAATCAGCAATACAGATATCAGTATTAAAGGCTCATAATTCTGATAAGATTCAAATAGGCAAGCATGTATAGCTAGTTGCAAGTCAAAAGGAGAAAAGAATGAAGTCTAGTGCAAGTAGTCAGCAGACTACCATGCCAAGTAAACACAGAACAACAATCCCCTAATGGTGTCTAAATACAAAAGAGACGTAAGAATAGCTAAAAGGACAGACACTTTCAGAACTTTTTCAAAATTCTATTCACAACCAAATGAAAGTAATTATAAACTCAGCCATGACATAATTTCTTAGGTTGCATTTGGATGTCTTAGATTTTCAAATCATGATTTTATCTTTTTCTCAAAGTTATTAAATTCACAGAGTCAAGAATTTTGGAAGGTATTTGGTTGTGAAAATGTTAAAGATCTAAAATGGTCAATATGGTAGGACCATAAAGATCTAAAATGGTTAATATGGTAGGATCACATGAATGAGAAAAACATGAACTTGGAAAGTTCCATAAAAATAGAAGTTCTGAATTCCACGATTTACGGGGTTTATGAATTTCTACCACACAATCAAATGCACAGACTTCTAAAATAATCAATTGTGATTTCTAAAGTCATAAAATGTCATGCTTTGAAGGTACATTCAAATGCACCCTTACTAATCTTAATGAGGATTTTACGCAAATAAACAAAGTACATAGCAAATTTATCAGCATATTTTTATGACAAGGATCCACAGGATCATTTGCTATATGCTAACAGTGTCAAGGATGAAAGATAAAATATATGAATACGGAATACCATTAAAGAAGATTCAAAAGTTTTTCTAATGGTTATATGTGACTTCGTAGTAATAATACTTTGTCAATCAGTTGAATTCCATAGGTGAGATAGTGTTCTTGGTGGGTGCTGGCTGAGGAAATCCTCATGGGGGGCTTCAGGTTTGTAATATACTCTAACTCCATATCTATTGATCTAAGGACAAACTACATCCGCACACGATGTAGAATTGTAGGGCAAGTTGGTCTCATTTTCTTAAAGTGATATATATTTCTCTTAAGTTTTTAGAAATGGGGTGGCAAGATATCAAGTGCCTCCAGTGAGGAACATGTTTGTTGATAGCACAGGCATGGACCATTGTTTGACAAGAGACTATAGATGGAACAATATATGATAAGAGATTATGTTGTTGATTAATGTTCCTCCAAGAAAGTATATCTTCCATAATGTAGTGTGGGATCACTATTGGACCAAAGTCTGAATATTTGGTCATGGTTTTGCTTTGGTCAGGCTTGTCGAGTTCCAATTTTGGCAATTTTGTTGTAGGTTATGAAGTTCCAGTAAAATAATAAAGAAACCATTCAAATTAAAACTGGAATAATAGAAGAAAATTTTAGAAAAGTTAAATAAGTTATCACTCACTGCTTTTAAGTATTTTGCATTAAAGGATTCTTTGTTGTATAGCCTTCATAGTTTTATTCTAATATTAGGATCAAATATGTGATATAAGCAAAATTCATAAAGTCTAGTGATAATTGCATGGTGAACATATAAAGGGCCTAGTTATTAAATTTTACCACTTATGAAGCTTTCAATTTTCAATTTTGAGTAGAACTTGCAAACCTCATTCCATCTTATTTTTTTGAGATTGTGTGTCCACTTAACTGATTTCATATTGTTACAGAAAATTATATTTATTTATTTAAAATATACTTGTTATTGTGTAGATGGTGCTTCGTATTTTGTTAATGTTAATTTGAGAATTTTCTTAGGTTCAATCATTACAGTTTTATAATAAGAACCTCTCTAACCTCCGCACGTGAGGTGCCAAAGTTTTCAGAATAGCAAATATTCAAAGGTTTTTGACTGAAACTGAAAAGAGCTGACCGAAATCAATAAGTTTCCGGCTAAGCTGACTGACTTGACTGGAACCCAAAACAAGTACAGTTTTGGCTTGACCTGACCAAAATTACGAATCTTGAGCTTGATTGAAAAGTATCGTCAGACCAGCATGATTCTGATATTGAGTTTTGAACATGTTCTATTTCAGAGGGGCACCAACAATTTTGGAGTGTTGAGAGATACCTGTAGCATGGTATGCATGGTATAACTAAATCTCAAGCAGACAGAAAACTTGAAGTCTACTTGTATATCTGATGCTTGATCTCGTACACCTACTGACATTGGAATAGATAATGCAAACCCTTAAGGCAATGTCTGGTTGTAAAGAATAAAGATCAATAAGAGTTTTCCCATTCATAGGATATCAATTACTAGGAATCATCATGATGATTAATTCCAATTCTGTGTTTGGATAAGTCTAAGCAATCTCGAGGGAATAAAGCAAACTTTGTATTATATTTTATTGTATACTAATATAATAATATTATCATATCATCATACCACAGTAAGATGTCCATGCTAATATTACTGCAATATTAATATTATAAAATAAGATCAAAATATCTGATATAACAATATGACTTAATATTGTTATAATGCTAATACTACAAATATTAATACAAAATATTGTATTAGACTGATTCAGAGTATTTTATTGTTAATATTATTAATAATATCATTAATAATATTAGTATTACAAAGGAGTACTGATCCAATATAACATTATATTATTAATAGCATGGATTGCATCCCAAACTGCCCGATATGGAGCATACTGTATTGTACCAGGTCAGAACTAGTATGAAACTCATTTTTGGGTTGGTGCAGGATCTATACTGTCCTGTAGAGAGGCGTGCTGAGGTACATACTGAGGCATACCAAGATAAAAAGTGAGAAAAATGGTTCGAAAAATATTTTGATGAGATGTGTAATGTACCATATCGAGTCAGTAACATACCAATACGGTACTTAGTACCGAGCATGCAAACTTTGATTAATAGCATTATTATAATATTAAATTAACTAGATAACTATAATATATGATAATATAATTATGATATTACAATAATCATAGGTATAATAGTGTATTACTATAACAACATAATAATAAATAAGACATCAATTACATTAATATACATTTAAAAATTATCAAGCAATATGAATACATTATCAACAAAAGTACAATATGATCTACAAATATTAACATTTTTATAATATATTCCCCTCTCCCCTTAAAAGTGTTGTTTACCCCTTCTTATCGGAATTCGGTTCCCATTGCAATCAGCATTCCTATGTCTAGACAAGTTACCAAACAAGGGAATGGGTTGGAATTCAAAGTGATGCCCATTCCCACCTCCCACTCCTGCAAATCAAGCATGTTATAAACCATGTGAGAATCAATTTTGTATGTCAAGCAGGAATTCTAAGTGGCACTCCAAGACAAGATGATAACAGCAAGGTGTTCATTGTGCTACTAATGGAAATTAGGAGAAACATATAAATGTAGCGTTATTTTCTCTTGCTTTTTTCAAGTCACAAAACAATTAGCAGGCAAACTTGCAAGGGTGTCAAGAATTGGAGGATCTTTAGTAACAATTACCTTTATATATGTCATTTGAGCCTCACTGTTTATTGGTTTATCTTTATCATTGTAATATAATTACCTCCACTTGATCAAATATTTATAATACTTATTTAGAAAGAAAGAGGAAAGAAAGGAATGAAGAAAGAAAGAAAGAGAATCCCAAAGAATCACTAAGTCATGGTTTGCCATACCGGTGCATATTGATCATACCATACCGATACCGAACTAGTATATAGTATGGAGGACGTTCCAAGTGTCGATACACAGAACTGACCCCATACCGAATGTACCAACACAGTTACGGGATGGTACCAGTATGGGGTCCAGTATCGAAATGGCAAACCTTGTACTAGGTTCAGCTAACAATCAAAGATTGAGCTGTATGCTAAAATTATGAATGTAAATGCATCTCACAACATCAACCCTAGATAAATTGCTCCTGAATATTCAAAATAGAATTCCTGCAGTCATCTTACCTGGATACATAAAGAAAGCACAGAAGTCAACTCTTTCTTCACATTATCACGAATAATTCCATATATCTTCTCCACATAAGCTGTGAGCTGCTGCTTGAAAGCAGGGCAGGGTATTTGGCCTCAACTTCGCGTACAATGTCTGGTCCATCAACAGCAAGGTTTGCAGAGGACCGGAATCCCTACAGAGAATGCCATATTAAATGATGTAAAAGAATGGAGTTCATCCAATTTGCATCCAAGATAAAGCCTGACTGTAGTAACTATGTGTCCATCACAAAGGAAGATAAAGAAATTTA
Organism: Elaeis oleifera; assembly: GCA_000441515.1. Taxonomy (NCBI): domain Eukaryota; kingdom Viridiplantae; phylum Streptophyta; class Magnoliopsida; order Arecales; family Arecaceae; genus Elaeis; species Elaeis oleifera. The sequence continues at coordinate 271,547 of KE504813.1, read as the reverse complement.
ATGTAACTGCATACTTGTGTCATCCTTCCAAACAATGATGTTGGAGGGGATGGTTTCCGACGTGGAATAGCACCAGCTGCTTTCAGACTCCTTTGAAGTAAGTGTAACAAAGTAGATGTATTTGATAGCCAGTAGGCTAAATGGTCATTTCTCTCATTACTCTGCAACATGGATTTTTATCAGAATAATTGCAATGGCAAAGTACACTACAGGAACAAAATGAGATGAGGAATACAATGGATCCACATTGCCCCAGTCATGTTACAGTATGTACATGACACCTTTGAAGACAGAAACAGATACCAAACAAGAAAATTTGGTGATAGTGAAGAGAAATGCAGATCTGAGTTTTTAAGTAACAATAAGTATAGGAGTGGTTGTGTCTAAGCAGCATGATTCTATTGGAATTACACTAAAAATATTCTATATTAGTAAACTTTCCTATCATGCTTTCTTCCATGGATGTGCGTTACAAAACACTTCCATACATGAGGCATTAACCTTGAGTTTGAAGAGTCCACAAGTTATTGGTGTTTACATGTGCTAAGGTTGGTTTCTAAACATTAAGAAGGCAACTCGCAGTGACACATTAATCTGCTTTATAATGAATGAATGGCTGATTGATACTGCTAGGTACACTTAACCATGTAATAATTCAAGGCTGACCTAATGTCTCCCGAACACCATCATAATAGTCTCACCATTCAAGATCTATTCTGCATACCCATATGCCTTGTCCTGATCATTGTTGCTCACAATACATTTTTTCATAGGCTAGAGAGTGGGAGCTCTTAGGTTTATAAAGACTTCTAGTGAGGCCCAGCCCATTGTCCGGTCTAACTTAACATAGGCATGGTCCATTGACCAGCCTAGAGGGTAGGGAGTGGCCTGGCATGGTGCTGGAGTGTGGCCCTAAATGATCCACTCCCAAGCTAGCTGAGGGTCCATTTGGTGACATACAGCATGATCAGGCTGATCCACTAGAATGCAGGTATGTAACCAGTAGCACTGATTTTACATGGTAAATGACTGCATATTTTCATATAATAATATAGTGACTTTATTTGGACAGATGGAGGACTCGACTGACTGGTCCTAGCAATCCGATGCCGTACACAGTTATATATTATAGGGATCAGTTAGATCAGCAGCGCGATGATCAGATATTGTGGGTGCCTTACACATCAAAGATATTAGCCGCATTGTTCGAGATATGCCGATCAGATCAGCATGTATAGAGGACACGCGCACCTCTCATTTGCTTCGACATCGTGGAGATTTATTATCCAGAGCGCGTGATGCGACAGTTTGGTATGCATCAGAGCGTCCCCCCAACATGTGACACTCGAGATGCTCTCCACCGTTTGGATCGACGAGGGCGACATCACCATGATTGGGTTCGAGAGCATCGAGAGTATATTGATGCATGAGAGCGACGGAAGGATTTGATTGTGGCTGGACCACCCATGCTTCCCATGATGGATTATTATGATCCATATCTGCAGTGGTACAGAAGCATCACTAGGCGATTCATCTCGCCATTGATGAGTGAGCGTCCCAAGATGAGGTTCCGTGCTTCGAGTGGCTTTATCGACATTGTGATAAGTACATTTTGCTTTTATCTCATTTTGTTATGTTGTTATTAATATACTTATGAATAATATTTATTTTTATGTATTTTTTTACAATTTCAGAGGATCACGTCGCTATATCATACGGCAAAGAACAGATTCCATTCGGTCACTGTTGGATGCAAGGATCGAGCACTTGCCGATATTATGGACGGCCTTGTTGATACTATACGAGTTGTCTCAGAAAATAGACAACTTCAGACTGTGGCATCGGCAGATGATCCGAGTATCTCTTCGTATGCCCAGCACACCTCATATCCTAGCTTCTCGAACTTCGACCTCTCCATAGACGATGCGTCTCTATCACAGAGTAAGTGAGCCTCCACCTTCCTCCCACCGATCGATATCGCACCTGAGCCATTACATCAGTGGCCAGAGATGACACGCGTTTACGAGAGACGGACGCGCAGAAGATCCCAGTAACTTGATATATATATCTCTCGATAATTGTGATATTTGTATATTTTTTGCTAAACAATTTTGTAATCAACTATTATTTTGAAATTAATGTTACAAACTTTTTATCCGAAAGCACACATTACAATGCTAGTTGCAAAAAATTAATTATTGATCGTTTAGGATTGTCCAACATTTTAATATATTATAATAATAATAATAATATATAATAATATAAATATTAATATAATATTATAATATGATATCTATTATATTATTATAATGTATAACCAGTAAAATAATATCATATAATAACAAATTGATATAATACTGATTTGGCACAGACCTGCATTGGCACGGAGTAAATATTACTTTGGCACGGCACAAAGTAAATATAATCATGCACAAAATCTAACAGAGCAAATCAGATGCTATGTAAACCAAATCAAGAACTACTCTGTTTGATAAACAAAAACTGCTACATTCAAGAACTGATCCATATTTATAGCTTAAACAAAACTGTTACATTCAAGAAATATAGTACTAGATTCAAAAAATACAGTACTACATTTAACAAAAATACAGTAATATATCATCACAACACACAACATATAAAATCAAAAAATACTACATTATCACACCACACAACACATAAACCATCATCACAATACACAACATATAAAATCAAAAATACTACATCACACCACTCATCACATAAAACAGTAAATAATATCATATATTATATTACATATGGCACTAAGAACATTATTTTTGGCACAGACTTGATTTGGCACATTGTCACTGGCTCCATACAACATTAGTTGTCTGAACTTCATAATAGATACATAAAATCTAACAGCAAATCATAGTGTTCAGGGTTGTACAAGTGAGCTTAAACCATCATTCTTTCATCCTTTGATACATACACAACAATTCAATATATAAACCACTCTAATATAGAAAATACAGTGCTACATTATCACAACACAACATATAAAATCAAAATACTACATCACAACACAACACATAAAATCCGATAGTCTCATCCTTAGAATCAGACTGGACAGCAAGACGATAGCGACGGATAGATGAAGATGGTCTAGAGGAGGATGGCTGACTAGGAAGAGACTGACTAGGAGGAGGCTGACTGGAAGAAAGCTGACTGGAAGGAGGCTGACTGGATTGATTTGAGAGATTTGAAACAAGAATATTCATCTGTTGGTCGATCCGGATAATGTTCTGCAAAACTGTAGCCAATCCAGTAGAAAAAACTATTTTGTCTTTGTATCCCACCTGATTCTCTCTGGATCGCAGTCTGGAGCACTCTAAGAGTGCAGATAACCTCGTCTAGCTGATGTTGCATAGCTGTATGAGGCGAACATCTTTCTAATTCCTCTATACGACAGACCAAATTAAGAATATCCTGTCTTATGTCCTGCATCGCTGAAATAAGATTATCCAATTTTTGCTCGAACAAAGAACTATGTACGCCGCTAGGATCCATACGTGTAGTACTCTCCTAAAGATGAGAACTGAAGAATAGATGCAACCTCTCGAGCGATTGCACTGACCATATCCGGAGTCATCCTCACTTGATCAATAGGCTCCGTAGATCTATATCTGGAAGGTCCTGCTTCACTTCTATTAAATTGAGGTCTTTCTTCCTCAACTTCCTCATGTTCTCTGCTTCCATCCTTTCTAGTCCACTCACCATCATCAGTTTTAACCAATGCATTCTGTGGAGGGCTGCTTCATTGATTTTGCTACCTCTGCTTAATTTTGTTAATTGTTCACCCTGAATCCTTACTCCATAATGTTTAAATATATGGGTTAAAATCATGACATAAGGTAGGGATGTCTGTGCTCTACCCACCACTTCTTGCATAGCTTTGATGATCATTCTTGGAAGATTGAGTGAGATGCATTGAACTACATGATACATAATTGCTAAGTCCCTCTTTATTACAATATCAAATCCTCATGCTTTAGGTTGTATAATCCAGCAAACAATGATATGGAGGAGTCTCATTTCAATATTTAAGTATCGTCCATAAATTTTACGGAATTGACCATGATCCTCTACTCTAAGAACAGTTTCTATTCTTACACTTCTATCTCCTTTACTGTCCCGTAGGTCATCTACGGTTGGAAGTTTTAAAATTTGTCCTAGTATTTCATCATCAAAATAAATTCTTTCCTTTCACTGAAAATGATACAGTATCTTCTTCAAATGAAATATTCTCATAAAATTCTCTAACTTCATAAACATTGAGGCTTCAGCTGTGCAGATGAATTCCCACCCCATAGCTCTAATCAAGTTTGCAATCTTGAATCTCTCTGAATCTAAAAAATTCATATCAACAATACGATCTGAGAGTATTTTTATCACTTACTGGAGTTCTTGGAGGAGGTGATCTCGAAAGAGGTGATGAAGGTGGTGCTTCGCTTGCTCTTCCCCTTCTGCTTTCACTTCTGCTTTCACTTCTGGTTGCTCTTTGGTGTTGGGGAAGACGCATCTTTGAAGCCATAGGTTGGCCGAAGATGGAAAGAAAGTTTTGGTTTGAGATTTAAGGTGTGAGTAGAGATGGAAGCTAGGGATTTGAGAGCAACGAAGGGAAAGGAAAGAAAATGAAGTCGATATTCAGAACTCGGTGCCCTGGGTCCAATAATATAAAACGATGGAACGAACCAATGAATGTAGGCGCCTACATTGAAACCATGGATGTAGGCGCCTACATGCGCCTCACTTTCCGTGGCAAATTTCGATCAAATTCAAATCAGCTCCAGCTCAAATCTTCAAATCAGCTCCATCAACTCCTATTTGATCAATCTTGACCAACATCTGCCCAGTTCAAATCTTCAAATCAGCTCCTATTTCATCCAAGTTCAAATCTTGACCCACATCTGCCCTGTTGGGTCACGGGTGCTTGTTGGATCACGGGCATCCGCTCAGGCATATGGACAAAAGATCCAAAATCCTAGGTACTATTTACATGAAACACTGTGACTGGTATGGCAGATGTTGATTCTTCTTTAGATCGACTCGAGTACTTGGCGAGTCGTTGTTGAAGTCTAGACTAGGTCGGCTCGTTTGCTGATGAACCGACTCAATTGTGCAGGTCTATAGGTCTATAGGTTTGTGTTGTGCCGACTCACTATGACGAGTCACCTCGAGTACCAGGACGAGTCAACTCGATTTTGCAGACGGAAAAATTGTTAAAGACTATTAGGCAGATTGATTAGATGATGCATTATTGGGCCGACAGCTTATAAGAACCCTATGAAAAAGCATATTCTAATGAAACTTGAACACAAAGCAAAGCATATTGGGCAATCAATGAAACAAACCGGTTCCAATCGAATGTTGCAGATGTTGCAACTGAGTGAATTAGATGAATTGAGATGAGAGGTTTATGAAAATTCATGATTTATAAAGGAAAATAAAGCCTTTCATGACTTCCACCGATCTCTGGCCAACATGAAAGTATGACTGATTTAGGTGCCCCTAGTTCAACTATCTTTGTGAAGTCAGTTTTGTGAAGTCAATGGAAGGATTTATAGATCATAATAAGTCCAAGATGATCATTAGAGGCACCACACGCCTGGTGATCCAAGTTCAAATCAGCTCATTCTAGGATCAAAGTTCAAATCTTAGCTCTTTCTACTTATCTACTTCTTTCCCGTTATAGGCAGCACCACGAAGGCAAGATTCACTGTAATCTAACTGGCCTGTTGGATCACGGGCACCCTAAATACTTTGTTAGGTCACGGACATCCTAAAACATAGGGGCAGTGCGAACACATAAAGTCGCCATATGGTAGGGCGATTTTGTGAGTCGCCTTGAGGAAGGACGGCTTTATGAGTCGTCTTTTCATAGGACGGCTCATAAAGTCGCCCTTTCAAATCGCGATTTTCTCTTGACTGACTCACCCCCCCTCCGACATGGTGTGAGGGTGGGCTCGGTCGCACCTAAAGTCACCCTATGATAGAACGACTTTCTTTCGAACAGTATTTTCGTAAATACTTTTGAAAATATTATTTCGTAAATTATTTTAAAATTAACAGTAAATCGGTAAAAAAATTTCTTTCTCCTATTTTTTTCCATGATTTCTCTTCTTTTCCCACTGTCACTACAACCATTGCTTGTCACCGATCAATCAGCCGTAACCACTAGCACCAGTAGCAACCACCACCAACCAATTCCCTTTCCTAAGAGAGGCGGCATGACCCTATTTCGCCAGATGTCTCTCATATTCTCTCTCATCTCTCATTTCTCTATCTTCCTCTCTCTCCTTTTTTCTCTCATTGTCTTTCAAGTTGGACTCTGACAGAAGGTCCCTCCACTATGATCTTGGTCAACCTTGGTAAAGCGGATATGAACCGCCTTGGTGGCCATGTGTCAGCTAAGGTTTACCATCTCGGTATAGGACATCATAATAGTACCATCCTATTACAGTGTCGATACACGATTTGATGCGGTACAAGACAGCATACCGATGTGAAACTGGTAGGATATGCCTCGTATAAGACAATACAATAGACCATGATGTCAACCCTCACCCTAGCCCTCATCAAGCAACAATGGACTCCACAATCATCAACCCCTATTGTGTTATCATTACTCCAGTCTGACTCTCGCCTTGCGACTTGACCGGCTGGATTACCTAGCCACCCGACTAGCCTTGTTCCTAGGGCTGGCAAAATGTGATCCAACTCATCAATCCGACTCGTGTTCGACTTATAACAAGCAAATTTGAATTTGGGCTAAATACGCTCGGGTTGTAAACGGATTGATTCGTTTAAAATGTTTAATAATCAGGTTGGTTCAGGTTCCAACCCTTGACTCATTTAATAATTGAGTAGGGTCTTATTAAATAGGTTAGTGTGCTATATAAGTTATATAGGTTAACAAATTATATAGGCTAACAAGTTAACAGGTTAAGCAAATTACCTATTTATTAAATAGATTAAATGGGTCAGGTCATGTTACCTATTTAGTAACATGGTAGGTTCAGATTTCAAATTCTAACCTATTTAATAAACAAGTCATATTTAAGTTTCAGATTTTCTAACCCAACCCATATTTGATCCAGCCTGTGTATGACCTGACCTGAACCAACTACCACCCCAACTTGTTTGCTTCTTTTAACTCTTCCTCCTATTTGTCTAAAATTGTCATAATTATTGACTTGATTCTATATGGGGATGCAATTGTCTAGATAAGAAGTCCAGCAAGGGGGTATTAATATTACAATATTGTCCTTAAATAAGAATTTTTGGGAAAGAAGTTATAGAAATTATTTGGATTTGTCTACGTTCTCACCTTAAGCAAAGATTTGCCTTTCTTAAGTTTTCAATCGATTCATATAAATTTTGACATCCAATAAATTATAATCAATTTACATGCAATTTATGAATTTTGTATTTTGAACAAAACTAAATTTGTCATCCGGAAGTAATATTTTTATTAAAGAATGTTATGCATGTTGTTTATAGATTTTACATGGAATATACATATTTGATTGGAATATGACATAATTATTATGTAAAAGAGATTTAATGTGTTTCTGGTTTGCACTTCTAATCTATTTCATGGACCCCACTAGTGGAGGTTAAATGTTGCCTCTTTGATTGTTCCAAGATGTGATTAATATGGATCTACTCCATGATGATTAAGCATCAGGGACCTACTCTGTAAAGGTTAAGTGCGGTATTGTGGACCTATTCCACGGGGGCTAAATGTGATACTATGGATCTACTCCACAAGGGTTAAGTGGAGTAAAACGGATCTATTCTGCAAGAGTTAAATGCAGTATTATGGGCCTTGCCAAGGATAATATAGTCATAGTTAAAAGACCATTCAGTAACATGATATTTCAAACTAGACTTGTGAACATGAATAGTTGAGCAATGTTGGATATTTTGGATTCATTTATTACAACATAATGATTTGTTAATATGCTTATTATCGATAAGAATATTTATATAATTTATTACATAAATTATCTAGTTAAGATATTCACTACTTACTGAATTGTTGAGCTTATCATTTGGTCTCTTCTTTCCTTAAGGATTTAGAGAATTAATCACTGACAGGTATTGCTAAGGGCATGTAATTAGAAGCAAGGATTGATCGTATTGATTTAGCTTAAATTAGCATTGCTTTCATTGTTCAATATTGAAACATTTCATAGGTGTCTTATTTTGATTGGTGTTTGAAGAATAGTTGATGTAAGACTCATGTAAACAAAATTCTGGATACTACTTATTCTTGGATTTATTAATTATTTGAATTTGGATTTTAGATGCTTTGATTTTATTCTGTTGTGTTATTTATGATCTCATGATAGAAGCCATGCATGCTTGTGGGGAAAGTGCCCCATGAGTTTATGGTGGCTGTCATGTTTCTATCTCTTGATTTCATGATGGAGGAGCGACACTTCTCCAACTAATTGGTTTCATATCTCCTAAATAAAAGAGAGAAATATAAATCCAATTCCAGACACAGCCAACCTAACCACTGACAAATGGACGTCGGTTAATTTAAGGATTGCTGTGACAAGCACATCCATATCTCATTATCCATCAAACCCACTCTTTAAATTAAGTATTATCTACAATTAAAATCATTTCCATGTTTTTACATAATTTCAACTAATTAATGCCGAATTTCCTCAATTTGAAAATAAGATAAATTAACTACATCAGATTTATGAGTCAACATATATATAATTAATGCTAAGTAAGGAATAACATTGACATAGTATAATCTAGATGGGTACTCATGCGAAATTAATAATATAGAAATGTGAGGTCTTAGACTACATAAAATATTAATTTCACATAATTGGATAACAAGTTGTAAATATTCCTCATTATTCCTTGATTCTAATTACCATAATTCAATTATACCCAGTATGCGTCTCTGTTCTTGTTAAATAGACAAAGCCTGATATCTCATACTAAAGTGATCATTGTCATATGCCTCTCAATGAGTATTAAGGCAAAAGAATGGTATCAAGTAATATTTGGAAAAATGACTTAGACAATGCTAGTTTCATTAGCATCCACCAACCAATAAATGTGGTCCCATACTCATGTGAGTCACATTCTGTGAATGAGTTTACATAAGTTATCAATGTTCTTTATTCACATATGGTCAACAGTAATTTGGAGCTGATCCCATCTGCCATCCCTAGCTATCTCCCAAAACCATGTATTTGATTTCACAAGCATGTAAAGAATAGAGCACAAATAACGTGTAAAAAATTCTCGCATGGCCACAGAAATAATAATAAATTTCCAATATACCATAACTTAGGACCCTTTTCCAGCTCATCTCCAACCATTGTGTATGTGTGAAATAATTAAAAAAAAAGGAATGAGACAAATAGACAAATGTCTAGAAAGCTTGAAAGGTCATTGAAAACATTAATCAAGTTCAAAATCTTTGCATCCCTCATCTATTGCCATTCTCATCATTCGTATTCCATTCAATCAGAAGATAGACATGCCAAATTTTATTGAAGCCTTTGATGGATTCTAGATTTATTTCTAGGGTTTTCAAAGAAACCTACAAGCATATTTCATGTACGGCGCATGATCAAGAATTCAAGATGATAGATCACATAATATAAGCTTATATACATTACTAATAAGACATCCAAATTGCAGTCCTTGTGTATTCCCCCTTGTGCATTGGTCGTCCCATATTAATGCCAGTAAGCCATGCTCCTATCTTCCAATGTTAGGTTCTAATGTATCTACTATTACGAACTAGATCTCAACTTGTGTTTCACGGACACTTTATTTTTAAGCTGCCTAGAGGTGTTGATATTGTTGGACACTTAGACACGGTAGGATATGACATGATAAAATGGGACACTCCACTTTGAAGGGCCCGACAAACATCAACAAAAAGCATCCGACACTTGGCAATTTTTTTAGCTGAAGTCAAGGGTTTTTAAGTGTCAGTAGGATGGTGGGGCATCCCACCATCCCGTCTTGTTCCTATAAGAAAATAGGATCGAGATAGGATCGAGACTTTGAAACTCATCCATGCGGGGAGACAAAAAAAAAAGAGGAAAGAAAGAAAGGAAAGATGAAGAAAAGAAAAAGTGAGAGGAAAGAAGAAAACGGAAAGAATGAAAGGAAGAGAGAAGAAAATGAAAGAAGGAAAAAAAGGAAGGAAAGAGAAAAAAGAAGAAAAAGGAAAAAATAAATAAAAGAAGGCATAAGAAAAAGAAAGAAAAAGGAAAAAAGAAAGGTACAAGAAAAAGAAATAAAGAAGAAAAGAAATAAAGAAAGAAAGAAAAAAAGGAGAGAGAGATGGAGAATATCTACTGGGATGCATGATCGGAACTGCCACCATGACAGGTTAGGATAGTAGGGCATTCTATTCCATGGAGAAACTGGGACACCTGCATCCCATGGAATTTAAAATCTTAGCTGAAGTGTCACATACTCATATTGGAAAACTTTTAGTTTTCGGTGTTGGACACTTTTAGATGTGCCCCTTTTTTTTTGGGTGCTTCAAGTAAACTATTCTTATATATTTAATACAAAGTTAACAAGATTGTACAAATACTTTAAGCAAAATATCATAGTATTTTAAAATAAATATATCGTAGTTATCAATCAGAGTATCTCAAAACATCTTAAATGTGCCAAGCAAATAAGTTAAACAACTCACAAACTCATGACTATTTCTTTTTTTTTTTGTTAAATAGCTTATGATCCTTTTTTTTTTTTGTAATAAGCATCAAAAGACTACAAACACATACATATGTATGTACATCCACACACATACACAAACATATAGACACACACATATATGTACATATGTACATGGTACATCCATGCATGCATTCATGTATGTATTATGTCTCAATGCCCAGATTTTTGGAGGCTGCCATGTCCAACAATTGAGGACACTTGGACATTTGGCACCCACACTAATTTTCTAGGTGACATTATTCTCAACTGCTGTTGCATGAATACCTTAATCTTGTCTCTCGGCTTGGCTTTTCTTGCCAAAGTTGTATAACAAAAATGTCTTGTTTTTGATGAACAGAGATCTAAATGCCACAAATATTCCGATGTAACAATGATTATATTATCAGACAAAAAATATTTAGCTGATAAGCAGCACATACCTCGATTGCCGAACCAATCACCTGAATAAGTCGGTCAAACACACTTGTTTTTCTGCTTCAAAGGACTTCCAATGAAGAAGACATTGGTATATTGTTAACGCAGCCACTGGCTTTCCTTGACTAAATCCAATATTTTGAACTACACAATTGATAAGGACATCAACACATTCCTGCATGAGAATAAAATTTTGGCATCAAAATTGCTCATTTTATATTGACAAACTAATGCGCTGCAATTAAAAGTTATTTCATTTGGAAATAACCAGCGTATATACATGCTGTCTCTCAATATAAGATCTCCTAAGCTTAGGATCAGAGTTGGCATAATCCTTAACAGCTGGAGGTGCACTTTGAGGTTCCTGCCAAAAATTGATGATGATGATGGTGATAATGGTGATAAAAGAGCAAAATAACAATAGAAAATGAGGAAAACATCTTCCTAGATATACATTCCAGACCTTAGGCTCTTCAATATCATGACGACCGTTACCCAAGTGCTGCAAGTCCAAAAAAATGTACATAACAAACAAAGGAAAATAGAGCTCAAAGAAAGAAAAGTATGTTATCAATAATTTAGAATCCACAAGTACATGTTTTGCTGGTGTTGTAGGGATTGATAGATGTTCAGATATCTGTTTTACAGGTGAATTCAACAAGCCCTGCTGACGTAGAACTTGGTTCTCAGATTCCATGTTAGACAGCTTCTCTTGAAGCCTGCTTCAAGAAATACACACTCAACTATCCAAAATTGGTGGATCGCATTTTGATCAAAGACGTTGTAATGACTACCTCCAATCATATAAAATATTGGTATTCTGAAATACAGTTGCGAAACTACAAGAACCTTTGCATTGAATTGTTAAGTTCAATTATCTTTGACCCTGCCTCCATAGCTTTATTCAGTCTTTCCTCGCTAATTCTCCTTGTTTCTTCATACTTTTTCTCAGTTTCTTGAATCCTTGTTTCAAGAGAACTCACCAAAGCCTGCAAATTATAGTAGGACATTTGGTGAGGGAAAATAACTTAATGACAATAACACTTACAAAAGAGAGAGGAAAATAACAATGCAAAAGAAGAAAGACCAGCACTGTTACCCGCATTGCTGAAAACTCTACCCAATACAACCTAGCAGTACTCACTCAGAGATTCATAACCCATACACGTGAAAGACAGAACCAAGACTATTGAAAACCCATACCCTCCCACACAAGTAAACAACCCCAGATAAGAAATATGAGAGAGAGTAAGAGAGAGAGAAAGCAGCACTGAAAACCCCAGCACCAAAAAATTCGCTCCCATACAAGAGAGCAGTATCCAATTTCAAATTTATTTGACTTTTATAATGAAGACAATGTCAAAATTACCAAGGAAGGCTACTAAATACACAGTTGCTACATAAATAAGGGTGCCTAACTTTTTAGGTGGCTTCCATTTAAACATCCATTTAGATGTGTACCCTTACCCATCACCACTCCATTCTCTGCTCGGTTCCCTCGTCCTATGTGGCAGTTTGGATGGTGCAACACAAGCAGATAAGTGAGTTTGAGTTGGAACTAAGGATTCCAAAAATGCCACATCAGCACATATTGATCACCACAGCAGCATAGGAGAAATAAGCAACAATGTTCAGCATTTTTCTCATTAGATATTTAAGTGGATATCTAATCCAATCAAATTGCCCAAAAGGAGAATGTTAACAGATTCATCATGCACATGCATTAATGTGATTGCCCCATCATTCAATAACAACATGTTTCACTCTTATTGGATTTAACTAGAGTTTAATCATGCCATTTCGGTTACCAATTAAATTTGGCCCACAAAATCTCCTCATATCTCTCCATCTAATTCACCTGCCCAGCCCTCCCCTCCCCTCCCCTCCCCGCAGCCGCA
>KE504813.1:248171-258451 GCA_000441515.1 Elaeis oleifera | reverse complement strand
AGATTAAGATTTAGTTACTGGAGCATTGATGGATGACAATTATTCAGTTTGGTACTTCTATCCATCTTATTCCTTCAACATACAGCCAAAACCTATAACATGCCACATAACTTATATTCCTTCTATCCCAGAACTCCATCATCATCATGTCATCACTGTTGTTATCATTATTATCATATTGACTTCTGATTCTGCATTTTTGTCCCCACATTGTACTTATTTTTCTCACCTATGACCTTAAGCCACAATAGTATCATCGCCGATTTTGTTAAAAATAGATTCCAAATCGACACCACATTGTTAACAGCAACAATTCAGACATACATGCTGGTCTCCTGCAATCACAGCACTGACTGCACCATGCCGAAGCAATAGAGAAACGTACAGATTACATATATTTATCCTTTGTTTTCATCAAAATTGTGAAAATGGAATTCATAGGTCTCATGCAACCCAGGCAGGTTGCTGATACTGGCCTGTCTTATATATGACTATCTATTATACAGAAGACCACAGAGCATGTTTATGTACATATGTGTATGTACACACTCTAACTTCCAAAACATTTAAAATAATCCACAAATGCACTAAACTTTTTTGAAACATAAAGATCAGAAACACAGATAATTGTTTCACTGCTAGCACTGGCATGGCAGAGAGAGAGTGAGAGAGAGAGAGAGCGGGAAAAGATCCAATAATTTATGTGAGACTCACCTTCAATTTCTTATTTTCAGCAGCAAGCTTATCCATAAGAGCTGTATCAATAACCGGAACCTCTCTTATGACAGAAGGTTTCTCAGCAGCTTTTTTGGCAGCTTCCTGTTCCTTTATCAACATGGCTTTAGTCTCTTTGAATTGCACTTGCATTTCCTGCAAGGCTAATTGCAATTTTGCATTTTCTTGCATTTTTGCTTCTTCCATGTCAGCCTACAAGAAGATGAATGTATTAACTGTCACAAAAGACGATATCAGCAGTGAGCAACATCCAGGTGACTGCTAAAAAGAACCAACACTACTCATGATTCACGAATCACAAAGAGAAGCCAGTCAGTCATTAGAATGTTCCTATCAAGTCAGGCAATCAAAATCCTACCCTGTGCTTTGATCATCAGATTTTCAAGAGACAGCAAACTTTCAGACAGTTTTCAGCATCAATAAAATAACATCTAGCTGGCAGATATTCTGTCTTGACTATAGACCATGTAATTATGCAAAATCCACAAAAGTAAACAAGCACACATCTTTTAAGGAGGAGATGTTTCAGATTTAGCATTCAGTGTTACATATCAATTGAACTATACAAAACCGCTTCCAGAAAACCGTTGCTTTATCACTCATATTTTCTTTTTCAACAAAATATAACAAGACTAATTTCCAGTTTCATAAAGAATTGTTCCAATAACAGGTAATCCATGTTATCCCATCAAAACTATTCCCAAACTACAGAATCCAGCTAAATGCCAAGTACTGCAGGAAATAAAAACTGAAAGAAAAAGAGTTTCTCAAGATATCCACCTAAATCTGATAAATAACAGAAATGAATGAGGCATGGACTGACCCAGAACAACTAATCAATTTTCAATTATGGAAGATGGAATAGCATTTAATGCCAGAATTAGGTCAGAAAATGAAGTTTCACACATATTTTGTACAACACTGATTGAAAATTTTACTATCAGTTCTCCAACCAATGCCATCTCGATATAAAATTTGTGAATAGGGCAACAGCCCAGTGGTTGCAACACATTCAAATGGAGGAGCTTCCCATTTTGAAAATTGGGAGGTGTTTCTCAAATATCTGGACTGCTAGGTGGACTTTCCCTTTCCCTCCCAAAAGGGAAAAAGTTAACATAAAACTTCAATTAACTGTCTAGAACTTGTACACAAAAAGCTAAAGAATAATTAACAGAATGAACAAGATTAAGCAGTGGTGCATATATTTACCCTCATGCGTCTCTCCAGTTGTAGCCTCCAAGTTAGTTCCTCAACTTGTTTCTCTAACTTATTTTTGGCAGCTTGTAGAGCACCAGTTTCTTTGCAGCCTGATAAAAGGACAGGTAATCAACCAAGAAATATTTTATCAAATTTTGATCATTTTGCTATATATTCCATCAGAACCATGATATCATTATGACCAAAGATCATGTTCACGACATCCTGTCATAAGCAGCTTCTACTTATAATTTCAACAATAAAATAAATACTAATAATCACTAGAATGTGTTTCTTAATCTTAGATGATTGCATATGAAGATTTTTCCAGACTGTAATCAAGTGAAATAAAGTGAAACTATGTCATTCTAAATATATATATTGCTAAAATGGAACTTAGGAGGTATTATCTTATAGAAACTGAAATTAGTGTCTCATTGTCATGCTAATGTGAGTACAACTATTTGTACAAGTGCATTACATGCACAAGAATTGGATCAAAGAACAATCCAAGAAAAATAACCAACGGTTAAGTACAGAAATTTTTAATTGACTATAAAATATTGAAATCATGTTAAAAAAATTAAGCTAATAATTGAAGTGTTCAAACAAAGAATGCAATGTTGCAAGAAGCAATGAAATTAACAATGTTAAAAAGAACTAATGAACAGTGATGCCAAATCTTATGATCTTAAACAGTGATGTCATCATTATCATTATCCACATACTTACTAAAACTCAATAAGAATGCATGAGAAAAATGTTTCCCAAATTTAGATCCATAAGATGAACAAACAAATGCTGACCATCTTAAGCTTGCGGAGTTCTCTTCTAGCAAGTCTTCCTCTCCAAGCACATTGAGTGGTGATTGCCGCCTTCTTTATCCTTGAATAATGTAACTGTGCCAAGTATCGGCGACAATGACTCTGAAAAAGACATACATTTAATCATAATGGATGATGGGAGGCAGAAGATAATTATATTGTTTAGCAAACAGAAGGGATAACTTTACATAGAGTAAACAACACATTTCAAATGATACATAATATTGAAGAGAAATTGAAGATCCAATAATGCATGCATCCAATAAAAGTTTGTATCTACATGATTAAACGAAGATGTTTGAACATAATGCAAGTGTAACTGACAACTGAATAGCAAAAGGCATAATGTACCAATTTTGTGTGTTAGATCCAACTCTCAGTAACTTTATTCCCTCTTGTCTTATTAGCATGACGATCAAATCAAAGTGCTGGAAAACCATAAAAGTCAGGTGTATTTTGTACGAAATAATTTGATAGATCATACAGATTATGGGTATAAACAGCAAAATAGCAATATTCTTAACTTATACAGATTTTTCATCTTTCTGTACGAGTAGAACAAAAACAACAAGAATTGTATTATCAATCTTCCAAAAATAGACAAAACTGCATTTGGATAATGGTTCATTTTTACCTGAATAATAATTGCAGCTCTTGTTTGCCGCCTGAAATGAAGTTCCTTGCGAGCAGCCATCCCACGTAAACCACCCTGAATGGCAATTGATGCAGAAGACAGTTCTTGGTATGCTTTCCTTGCAAGATACATACGAAAATATGTCTGGATTCTCAATGAAGCAGCTTGTCTACGCATGTTTTCATAAAGATGTCGTGCAATTTGTCCTTCAATAGCAATAAGACTAAAATTAATTCCATTGGTTCAAAATAATAATATTTCTGCACTAGGTGGCAAATCTGTGCCGACAAACTCCAGGAATTTTCTGAAGAATTAACTGGAACGGACAGATCACAGGATATTTATTACCTCTGCATACAGCCTGAAGCTGTATAGCTGCTTTGCGGAATAATATGAAACTTTTACGAGCCAGATATGAACGAACTTCCTTTGAATTTTGCTGGCAGATCGTCCTAAAACAGCATTCCTCCGAGCATCTAATTCAGCCATCTGACCAGCTCGAAGGAACACTTTCGTTTCCCTATCTGAAAGTTTGAAATTGGTAAGCAAGACAACAGACTGAGTGCATAAAATTTGTAAAGAAACAGCTCTGCTACATTCAAAAGATAGCCCTAATGTGGTGACTTAACTTTACAGTTTGCCTTCAAAGGACTACTCATGTTGAGACATTCTCCATATCAAGGATAAACAGATATTAGCAGAAGAGTTAAGAATAAACTTCTTTTAAATTTTCTGAAGAAGAGTTTCATGAATTTTGTGTATATCTTCTGTGGAAAATTGTTAGAGCATAAATTGTGAGAAAGGGTATAAGAGATAGGATGAAGGTTGAGCATTTTGCCCATTTCTGATAGATGTTAATAAGCCATCTGGACTTTAAACCAGGTTTACAATTAACAAATAAAAGGATCATCTATAATTTTCTTGTTGTGATTTCTTTCTTTTTGAGAATAGGAGTAAGTCCCCTCCGGGAAGTCCCACCCATATATTAAGTACCTGGGCTGTTATGATACTCAAACCCCAGATTTTCACTCTCTCATTGTGCATTTTTGCTTTTATAAAATCAGCAGCTCATTTTTTAATTAATGTCCAGTCCACAATAGATCAGATGAATGGATCAAATGATTCACATCAAATGGCTTCCCTAGTTCTCTCTTCCTCCTTTTCTATTATTTCGATACTATATATGTCTAGTATCATAAAAGGTGAGATCCATCCTCTTCAATTTGTCCTTTTCTTTCATTCAATTATTGAAGCCCCAGTTGTTCTCTATGCTGATTCAGGCACAAGGTTCATCAGTAGAAGGTCAATGTTGGGAATTCTTTGTTTTTCAGCATACCGTGTTACATGGATTCAGCTACATGTAACGGCTGCAGAAGTGTATCTAACCACTGGAGTGTTTCTATATCTCAGGATTTTTCCTATAGAACCTCATCCAAGTGTCATACCAATGTCAATGTTAAATTGTCTTGCCAATTTTGATTTTCAGAATTTCGAGATTTCAATTTTTTTTGAAAAAATATCAATAATAAATATTAAATTAAATCTTAAAGAATTTGGAGCGAGTGCATATATCTATTATCCAATATATTTGGCATGCATTTCAGTAACTATCCAAATTAATCCTATCAATTATAATTATTTACAATAATTGGTTAGATGTTGAAAAATACATAAAATATACATTATGCATAAAATATAATTATTATTTCAAAAGAGAGTTCTCTTGAAAGTAACAAGCCTAGTTTGAAATCCACTTTGCCAATGTACCAGCCAAGGCCAATGTTTTAAAAATGCGCTTGTGTATGTAGGCAGTCAAGGGACTACATGGTGCATATGATGTTTGTGAGCAGCATATGTGGTTGCATATATTGTTATTATTTTGCTATTCATCCCTAAGATACTGAATTAGTTAGTAATAAAAGAATAGCACTACAACAATGTGACAGAAAAACATAGATCTTGGATCCCCATTCCCTATTTTCTCCTTTGCACTTTTATCATTCCACCGTGCCTTCTTACACATTTTCAATTTTACAAGAAACTTCTTTATATATAGAAGTAGCACACATTCTGTGTGAGCTTGTTGAATTTGTGGCCAACTAAAATAGGCATGAGCCTAAGACACATGGAAATGGATCTTGAACCTTCCAAAGAAATGTTGACTCCCATATTTACCTGATAGCCTTTAAGATTCACCTTCTCTAGCAACCTCTTTGTAGCAGTGATCTCATCACAACTACCAAAACAAAAAGAGTAAATAAATAAATATGTGCTAGCAGTTTATACTCAAGATGCATGGAAATATGTCTCAAGTACTCTGGTAGCTACCTTCCATCCAAAACTTCTGGTCCAAGAATGCCAAAACGATCTACAAATTCATCAAATGTACGTCGTGTTGGATATCCAGCACAACTTATTCTAATAGCCTCCAGCACCCCCTATACCAAAGAAATTACAACACAATTATCAACTGGTGGGGTATCATTACTTAAGCAGAGAATATATGAAGTATAAAAGGAAGGGCCTTAAATTACCCACATCGTAGCTGCTGCAGAACATTAATATTCTCAAAAATTGCCGGCTTAAGAAGATTATTAGGTTTAACACAGCGGATGTAGTGAGGCTCAGTAGCATTCAGAGTTTCTAGCAGAGCGTGCAGTTGTTGCTGCAAAGTTGGAGATACAGTGACACTCAACAAATGGATTTTCTGTGATAACTTGGGGCACTTAAGTATGAAGTGCACATCAAATAAAATATATTATAGCTGTACCTTAAACCTTGAGCCTATCGATGAAAATTTTGAAGATTTAGATGAGTCATCAGAGAGAGGTGGAAATAGACCCGAAACAAAGGGGCACTTAGAAGCACTCAGGAGTGCTTGATGCTCAGCAACAACATAATCTTTGTTCTTGTCTAAGAAAAACTGTGTCTGATAAGTGACCTGAAAGATGAAAAGAGGATTTTCCTTATTATATACTTATACATCCAGATAGTAAACATGGGGCCAAAAGAACAAGGAGGTACTTACATCACCAGCATAATGACGAATGGTAAAGTCAGAGCGAGCTAGTTTGGGCTTGCTAAAGCGCTGATGATTTTTAAAAGTCTGGTAGAGCTTCTGAGCAAATGTTTCATGGGTTGATCTTGGCAACATGCTTGAAGAAAAAAAGGATCCGGTTGTCTCAGCATCTTAGTATATTAAGTTTTATTGAAATTTTTTTCTAAGCGAAAGAATTACAATAGTATTCTCATATATACCAAGCTTCATCCAGAAGAGCAATGATCCCGCCAGGTTTCTGAAAGTCAAAATGAAAAATTACAACATAAGAGCCTGAGAAAGTGATAATTGCATGCATAAGTTCAATGAATCCAGTTAGATGATCATCTTAACAAATGATCCTCTTGTAAAGAATGTGCCAGGAATGCACAGGTAGATGGTCCTCTTAACAAACAGCACATAGCGAGGTGCACATCAATGCAGATAAACTTAGGAAAAAAAACCTTCATAGATTGCCTTTTAACAGAACCATGATAATATACAAAATATGTGATAGTTTTTGCGGAAATGTTTTCAACATTGCAATAGAATTTAATAAAAAAGGTGACATGACTACAAATAAACAGAAATACTTTTAACCACGCCTCCCCTTTCACAGATATTTTTCATATTTATCCTCAAAGACAAAAGTAAAAACCGGTAAACTGATAAGACTAGCACTACTCATGCTACTCTAACTTCAAAAGGCAGAAATTTGCCATTTACAGTCAAATAATCCATTTTTAAACCGTCAAAAGAAAAAAAATCAGATCACAGTCATGTGATCATGGTATCCTAACACTCAGGGACCAAAGTACTTCATGAATGGTAATAACAAATAAAGCAACTCTTCTTCAGAAGTTGTCTACTGTTTCAGCACTTGCATGGAGCTCCTAAAAATAATAATTCGTGAACACATTCCAAAAGGCATGATACCTGATAGATATCAGCAGAGATGTAGACAATAATATTAAGGAAAACCATGTGATGATGCTCCCCGAAAGAAGCCCCCGGTGAAAAAATAGAAAGCAAGACTTGAAGCAGTAAGCAAAACATTCAGCCAAAACACTTCAGAAGAATTAGCTTCAGAAATGAACCGATTGTGAATTGTGATCTCTAAAACTTATTGATAGGCTAAAGAAGTTATATCCACAGACATGCATTTCAAAATATATATTCATTTTTTTGAAATGTTATGACAGTTCTTAACAAAGATTTTTCTTGCTCTAATACTTTCTGCTTCCTATCTTTTAGCAGTATAACATGGTAAGAGAAGATCAATACACAAAAGCATGCTCAATATGTGATTCAAGACAAATTAAACCATTGAGGCACAAAGCTTCCAGAACAAACTTAGTCAGCATTGATTATTGTCTAGAGTTGCGAAACAATGGATGTTGTGCTTCTTAAAAATTTGGAATTTAACATCTAATATGCTTTTGGTGGGAGATCTGAAAAGCAAAATAGAATAAGATCTTTGAGAAGTCTCCTATCTATTGGACAGATCTCCATCTTACATCTCAATATATGACAGATTGTTATGTCATGTAGAAGAATCAATTCCTGCTTACCTTCATTTTAGCTATGCTTTCAATATGCTATAGATTTTATTTGAAATTTTTCCATGAAATAAAACCTTATGTCCTCCATCATGGGCTAATCCTTTTCCAAGAATGGATGGTATCAATTGTTTTAGTGTGCTTAAGTACATGACAGGCTATCAATTGCAACAGTGTGCTTAAATATGACAGGCTACATAAATTAAAAATCCACGTCATTTATCAAAGTCTACTTATCTTAAAACTAGTATAGATTGAAATTCAATGAGTTTAGATATATAGTTCCAAGCAAAACATTATAGCATACCCTTACACCAACATTTGCCGACCTGTCCCGAACCGGATGGTTCAAGCCATGCCGAACCATACTGGCAGAAAATCGGTCCGATTCTGTGTAGAAAACGGCACAGTGGCCGTCCCGGAGGGAGGAAGAAGAAAGAAGAAAGAGAGAGAGAGGAGGGGAGAGAGGAGGAGAGGGCCTCCAGTGGCCCGAGGCCGCATCGAGGGGCTGGAAGGCATTCGAGGCTGGAGGAGAGTGGAGGCCCTCCTCTGCCTCGGCCACCCTCAAGGTTTCGCACAGGAGGAGGCCGGAGGCCCTTCTCCGATCTCGGCCGCCCTCGGGCCCTCGGCGTGACCTCGAACGGCCTCCGACGGCCGTCGGAGGCCCTCTCCTCCTCTTTCTCTCCTTCTCTACCCCTCTCTCTCTCCCTCTCTTTTTTCCCTCTCCCCTTCTCTGCCCTGTCGGTTCGGCCGACACGAATAATACGGAACCATACCGAATCGTACCACCGGCCGGTGGGCATGGGCTCCTGTTCCGGTTCGGCGGTCCTTGCTTACAACTGTTGATTTTTGCACCCACTTGATGCATAGGATAGAGATATAGATTAATATCAACAGAGTGGATCTTTAATTAACATGCCCCTTCATTATTTTAAGAATTATTAACACTTCTACCAAAGATTTGATGTTTAATATGTTGTCCAATTCTTTGTATTTCTATTCTAATTGGTCTAGTACCGCTTGTGTTATTAAATTGCTTTTGAGGAAGAAAAAACACGGTAGTGAGCTTGGCAGTGCATAAAGAACATCAAAGAAATCCTTGAAATTCTTCAAATGCTCATTTGCCGGGCATTGTGAAACCCAACACAACTATTATATGATATAACCTAGTTACCAAAGGATCACTGCAAATATTAATTTTTTGATGTATGTGATATTGTAATGAAGTTGTCAAAATGAACCTTCTCAATAAGATCAAGAACATCTTGGTTGTCTATGAACTCAATATAACTCCAGTTGATTTCTTCTTTTGTATATTCTTCCTGCTCCATTTTAAAAACATGCTGTTCAAAGAACAGAACCAGAAATTATTTTAGTGAGTAAATAAAACAAATTTATATTCTGAATAAATAGGAGCCTATCCAATAGGGAACTAAAGTCTGCAAAGAGAATCTTCCATACTCAAACCTGATTAAAATGTTGCTGCAGTTTTTCATTTGTGAGATTGATACAAAATTGCTCAAAGCTGCAAACAATGAATGTATTAGAGCCTTAAACAGGAACAATTGAAGTGAGACATTTATGTCAAAAAAAAAAAAACTAGCGACAACAAGAGAAAACAATGCCATGATTATCAAACACTAATTGCAAGAGTATGACAATTGAGGAAATCAGCCTAAGGAGACAAGATCCTAGAATGGTCAACATAGACCAAGGGCTACAAGGGTTTGTATCACCATCACCCACTTTTAAATGTATTAAGGCTGGGTTGCATGACCCTCTGTATGTAATATAAACATTGTTAAAACTGCTATCAGAATACACATATCTATTGGTCAGAAGATGAGGGCTTGTGTGCTTAACGAGGTATGACTTATGCAAAGAAGGCTCCGGTGAAACCAAGAGACTTGGATCATCCAACTAACACATATCCATTTTCTCAACCAGTCACTAGATACTGCTTTATATTTAATATAGAGATAATAACATTAGTGAAGATGAGTTTTTTAATCCATCTTATTTGCTTCATTAAGCTGGTCAGAAGATGAAAATCATAATCTCAATCCTTTAGGAACTTGATCCATCATCTGTTTAATACAGATCCGAGCAGCAAGACACTACCATTTTTACGTTGGATCCTTATACAAGTTTACCAAGCTTGATCCCTTTTTGAATTTTGAACAAGTTTGTCTGCCTATCAATTACAACTTATGTTGATTTGTATAAGATTTTGTTTGTCAAGACTTCAACACAAGGTATGCTGAACCGGTACCGCCGGCCGTTTCGGCCGGCCA
>KE504813.1:228944-248123 GCA_000441515.1 Elaeis oleifera | reverse complement strand
CCTCCCTCCCTCCCCTCCTCTCTCTCTCTCTTTCTTACTTCTATTCTTGTTTCTTCGGTACCGCCGATGTACCGATTTTACTGGCCGAATCGTGCCGGTTCTCCGCCGGTCCGGTACGAGACGGGGTGTACCGGCCGGTTCGGCACGGTATGGCAAACCTTGCTTCAACATTTCTATTGCAATACACCTCAGATATAAAAAGAGTAAGTTGTTTTATATGGTAGAACACATACTCCTGCACCAGTAGTGATATTTAACAATTTGTTTCTTCCAATGGTGGACATTACAACTTAAGTCTCTGTGTCTATATGTTTAACCTTAGTTCTTGTCTCTGTATAACACTAGATGAAGTTGAAAACTTCATAGCTCCAACTCAATGAATTGACTTACAGACTTGGTAAATCACTCTTTTGACCATATATAGACACTCTTTTTTTTTCTCCATATTTTGATGAATCACCTAAACTAAAGAGCCTCCATTGTGAACCTTCTTGGTATAACCAAATGGTCCATTATGATTGGTCATTGCCTCCATCCGTATTCTGTCACCCTTTCCCACAGCTCACTGTGTGGCTTATTAGTTGAGTTCAATAGTTCTTGTAGCAAATTAGTTTATTACTTCTTTCTTACAGATGCATACACAATAGTTCTTAGAGAAAATTATAGGAACACCCCTTCAACTTTAGCAAAATGTCACTTACATTTCTTTGACTTTAAAACGTGTCAAACTAATCGTTCAAATTTTTGAGATGTTCCAATATGGTCCTGTCGTCTATCTCTGTTCATAAAATGATGCCATGATTTTATAAAATGACCAAACTACCCTTTTTCTACGTCCTTCCTCCTTTCTCTCCGATTGCTCCCCTTCTCCACCTCTGGTGCCAACGTCTCTCCTCCCTCCTTCCCCATCCTCCTCTTCCTCCTCATCCCCTTCTTCTCCTCATCGTCCTCCACCAAGCCCCTTCCATCTCCTCCCCTTTCTCCTCTTCTACTTCTCTTCCTCCAACCGCCCATGTCCCTCTCCACGGCGGCTCCCATTACCTCCGCCCCTTCGTCATCGACGATCTCTCCTTCCTCCTCTTCCTCCTCATCCACTTTTTCTTCATTCTCCTCCTCCTCTAAGCTCACCCACGACCCTCCTTCTCCTCTTCTTCTCCTCATCTACTTCTCCTCCGCCTCCTCTTCCTCCTCCTCCTCCTCTTTCTCCTCCTCCAAGCCCGCTTGTAATCCCTCCCTCCATGATGGCTCCCTCCATCTCTGCGCACCTCACCGATGAACGCTCCTTCCCCTCCTCCCTTCCTCCATTTCCTCCTCTCCCACTTCTCCTCCAAGCCCACCATGTCTCCATCCCATCTCCTCCTCCACCTCTATCTTTCATTGCCGGCAGCCCCTCTTTCTCCTTCCTCTCCTTTCTCCTCACCCACTTCTCCTCATCATCTTCCTCATCCTCTAAGCCCCACCCATGAGTGCTCTCCCACCTTCCCATCTTCTTCCTCCTAACCCTGCTCCTATTCCTCCTCCAATCCCACCTATGAAGCTTTTGACACCGTCCTCCCCTTCCACACTGACCTTCGCGACCCCACCGTCCCACTCCATGGCAACTTCCTCCACCTCCATCTCTTCTTTCTGGTGATCCACCAATGTAAGCAAAGGGTATTTTTGTCTGTTGAAATAGAAAACTAACATCGTTCGTTGGTAAGTAAACAATAAGACCACATTGGAACATTTCGAAAACTTGAAGGACTAGTTTGACATATTTTAAAGTAGAGGGGGTATATGTGAAATTAAGTTAAAGTTCAGGGGGTGTTCCTGTAATTTGAGTTTAATAGTTCCATTTCCTTGAAAAATCTTTCTTTTCCCTTTCCTTAGTTCTCTAATAACCAAATATGCCCTTAGTGTAAATCAAATCAAAGAATAAACATGATATCAATTTTTTTGGCCTAAAAATCTGTACACTGATATGCAACACTGAAACTTGGCTGACTGGGAAACAACAGTTTTTTTTAAAAAAGAAGAAGAAGCCTTCTAAAACAAAGAGACCTTGGCTGAGCAATAGGTTGTTCAGAAAAATTTTAGGCACTATATTGTTATTGAGAGTCTCCCTCAGATAGGAAGTAATATCTACCTCTTTTCTTTCTATTACATAAACCTAAAGCCCATTAACTCTTAGATCCCTTTACCAGTTTTCCTCAACTAACTTTTACCTCCTTTTACACATTTAGTATTGTTTCAGACCTAGCCATAGAACTAATGCTTGTTCTAATTTAATATCGTTTCAGACCTAGCCCCAGAAACTGATGCTTGTTCTCCATCTTGTAGACACTCAACAATGAGTGGAACACAACAAACTCAAACCAAAACTAGAACATAACTAAGAAAACTTCTTTGATGTTGGTTTATGTACTAAAAGCATGTGAAAACCATCTCTATCAATGATCTCAGGAGGGTCAGAAGTTTACACATTGCTTCAAAATATTGATGCAGCTCGCATCAAGATTTTGACAGCTTTAGTAATGAATGCAAAAGCATACCGGTTAAGCACCTGTTTGTCTTGAAACTTTCAAAGCCATAAATATCTAGCACTCCAATCAGGGACTTTGAGTTAGGATCTTGACCAATTGAGTTGTTAATTTTATTCACAATCCTGTGATAAACAACAACAACAAAAAAAAAAAAGCAACATGAGAAGTGGGATAGCATCTTAAATTGGGAGAGGGAGAATCATTTTTGAACTAGATATTAAAAAGAATTACTACCGCACATTTCTGCAAAACAAGCTACCCAACAATGGCATCAACACTTACCAATCAAATAATCGTGAGTAAACAATCTTTGCCAAGGCGTCTCTGCTAAGAGCTGCAGCTTCTGGATCTAGACTTTTTGTAATGCTCTCATCACGAGTTACAATGATACGCTTACACAATGAATCCTCAAGAGCCTTTACATCGCACCTGTGGAAAATTGCATTGTAGTTGCTCAGGATAATATATAGATCAAATCTTATATTCACAAGTACAGATATTTATATAAAAGGGGGTTTACATAAAAAGCTCAGCAGCAGTTCTTAGGTGGAACCAGGACTTTTCATCTTTAGGTACAGATGAATCTGTTTCTTTTCCTTCAGAGAATTCAACATTGCCTAGATGAAGAATAGCAGCTACAACCCGGAATATTGCATCCTGAATAAAATAGGCATGAAAAGAAAGGAGGAAAATATATTAGCAAATGATCAATAATTTATGGTAGGGGGTCATTCTTCCAGTGGAACAATAGCCAAAAATCATACCTGTTCATCAGAACTAATTCCAACAACATCCATAGCCCTCCTAGTTGCCAGATATTCCTTAGAATCATCTACCCCATCAAGCTCAAAGCAGTTAGACTGTTTAAGATAATGAAATGTTCTGGGATTTTCCAATTTATACCTCTCAATGTCCTGACAAATTTGCATTTAAACACATTGGTTGACAGAACATGATTAAACTTTATCAGCCAATAGCATACTCGTGAATTCAAATGCAGAACCTAAAGATACAAGTGTAATGAATAATGCTCATACAGCAGTCATCAAAACAAAAAATGTGTACTTGAATAGCATTATACAGCGCACAGCATGGAAATCAGTCAACCCTTCTGCATGATTCATTCAAGTAGTTGATAAGAAAATAAGGTTCCACAAAATGTGTTTGAGATTAGTTAACATGTTGCTGGAATGTTAAGGGTGGTGATTCATGCTTCCCACAGAATGGTACCTGGAAACCTGAGAGTGGTCCACATTATAAAACCTAATCACTTGTCTCAACAATCTATTCCTCCCCATCCATTTTTTCCTAACAAAAAAACCCTAAATCTGATTCATTTTTTCATATTCTTGCTTCCAAACATCCGCTTATTTCCTTCTATATTCTTTGCGGACGTTTTAGCGTCTACTAGTTTACCTTTTCACATATTGCAGTACTAATGCTGGTAGATGAGAGATTGATGCAAAAAGACACTGTTATTCTCCTATCAGCAACTATGTGACTGATCAATATAGATATGAACAAGTATTTGATATAATTTCTGACTGAAACTTTTACAGTTCTATCAATCATTTGAAGAACAACTGTTAACAATCGTTGCTTATCCTAGATTTAGTGGGATTGATTTCCTTGGGTCAGATACAGGTTAGAGTCTTTTTGATTTAGCAGTGGAATAGGTTATTTAAAGGCTAAAGATAAATATCGGGTATAGATAGTGCCTAATAGTCATCCTTTATTGTGGAATGAGTTCTGATGTGGCCAGCAGAATATCCCAAACAAGGAATCATGCTGTTCTAGATATAACTTATAGGCAACCTACACCCTGGTAATCCCATAAATCCATCCAAACTTAACATAAATAGAGTTAAATTTACAATGATGAGTAAAATTGTCGAGCTATTGCCTACACAACCACCAAACAAAGAATTAAATAGTATTGCACCCTGTACCTGTTGAAGGTTTTATGCTGGAGAGAAAATGCATCTAAGAGGGTTAAGAGCTTGTCCTTTGTCTACTAGCACTCAGTTACATTTCACCCTAGTTTCATGGATGACACTGTGAATACGCCTATTATTTGACCAAACCAAACTTACCAGTATTTTAGTAATTTGTCCACCTTTTGAGTACATGCCCTAACTAAGATATGGAAATATGACTTGATCTGAAGAGGTATTCATGCTCCTGTTCTCTCTCTCGCTCACTCATATATATCTCGTTCTTTCTTTTTCTCTTCTTTAGTATTGAAAACTAGTACCTTTAGAGGTATGAACATGGAGCTCAAGGTCTATCAGACTCTCATAAAAGATCATGACAAGCTGAGTAGATACAATCAAGAGTTTTAAGTGGAGAGCATCATACCAAGGTTGAATTTTCTCCATCAACTTTTGCAAGGACAAGTTCTTCAAGCATCAAAACACCGATACTAAGCAATGTTCATGCTCACCTCTATTGTGCTTGTTCGTACACCCAACACCCTCATTACACACCATGGTTGTACATTTATCCTTTTTGCATCAAGTGGACTGATGAAGGACAAGGTCATGGTGATCACAAATGTCCAGATGGTCATGATCAAGAAGGAGCTTGTGGCAAGGATAATGGATCTAAGATATTGCATCATGACAAATTGTCCAATTACATAGTGCAAATCTGATGGATCCTCAACCAACATGGGCTAAAGAAGCCCATTTTAAAAAATAAATAAATAAACAACACCTAAAGGCATACAACGTGAGTCCCGTACCTGTAGAAGCTCCATCCACTATCATGTGAAAATTACAATTAACTTGCAACAAAGAATTAGCTACCATCATTTGATTCAACTGCAACTTCTCCACCTAGTACATTAGCTAACACTGGTAGTTTGCTCCCTCTTTCATGCACTAGCAAGCCCCACAAGTCGCCTAAACCTGTGTTGTCAAAAGAACACCTAAGTCGCAAGGTGTCTTAGGTGACTTTTATCAAGTAGTATTTTCCATGCATTGAAGTGACAATATCCAAGATGGAGAAGTTGGAAGGCTAGCTACACAAATAAGATTCTATGCTGAAAACCTAGAGACTCTCAAGTATTTCTGCATTTGAGTGGCAATATCCAGAAGGAGAGTACGCATTCAAGTAGGTGATTTATCACCAATGGAGATAAGTATGCTAACTTGCTAAGTTTGTTTGGCAAAGCATCCTATGTACACGGCTACAAATATAGTAGAAGATCATGAAGAATTGTTGAATGATATTGGGCTATATGAATGTTTCGTAGGTCGAATTCATGTATTTAGCCACAAAGATGACAAACATAACATTTACCATACTAGATCAGCGTATGCACCAAGGTTTCAAATACTGGTACCAAATCCAGTACCAGTTTTCCCTCTAAATGGTACAGTAAGTATCTACTGAGACCAGGAATCAATAAAAATGAAAAGGAACCAATACAGACCAGTATGCTACCAATACAGATTGTCCATATGGAACAATATGGTCAAGTATATGATGGTCCCATCAGTTTTGGCATCTTCAAGATTGTATCGATGCCAATTTTCAACTGAAACAGTACAGTACTAGTGGTACCATCACATTCAATGCTATTTGATTCCTCGCTCTGCACTCTCCTCAAACTTCGGATCAAATGCTGTGATACACAAATATTCCTATATTAAACCCATACTCCAGCCTGTCATGTCTACATTATGTTAAAACTTCTAAGGTAAATGAATATATCCTACTTAGTTTCAATTCTTTAAATGAGGGAAAGATACAAGAGTACACCTCTCAAAATTGGGTACGTTAGCTCACACTGGAGGACCATATCAATCCATAACACCTCTCACAGGCATTGCACATGCCAAAATCTAGTATCTTGATACCTGAAAGGAAGCTACATGAAACAAAGATATTTACAGATGATTATAAACCACTGCCTAAACAGATTTTTTTATGCATTTTGGGCTGGGTCTTGTTATGACAGAATGCTTCCACTAGATTTTGCACCTTCACTAGGAAAAACCATGTCAATACATGGGCAAAAGGAGTATGATTGGCAAATTTTTTGCAAAACCAGAGTATAGAATAATGGCTCATATAGGTCATTAGTTCTTGTAGATGATGAAGTTGATGAGAAGAAAAAGGTTCACTAAACACAGTCCTACAAAAATGTGTTTTGAAATAAACCAAGTTAAAACTGACAAATCTCTGCCTCAATAGTTTTTTCAAAAGTATCTTTGCTAGATTCACCATGATAAAAGGCATAGACTAGGTATTGCACCTTCATTGCAGGAAACCATGTTGAATGGATGAGAAAGAAGGATAGAAATGTCAAACTAACTGCAAGGGTCACTACATCTATGTAGTGATGGCTCATACAGCTGATGAGTTCATGTGGGTGAAGAAGTTGATGGAAGTAAATAAGGTCACTTCGCATAGTCCTATGAAGTAGTTCGAGAGAACCAGGCTGCAACTGATGTTGCAGGCAATCTAATTTATTACAAGGAAACCATGCACAAAAACAATTTTCACTACATCCATGAGGAAGTAGAAAATAATCAGATAAACCTTTACATGAAATAGGGAATCAGGTTGCTAAAATTCTCACCAAAGTCAATTAGTAGTCCCCAACACTTATCCTTTGTTGCCAAATGGGTATGGCATACGTATATGCACAGGCTTGAGGAAGAGTTCTAGAGATTTTAAGCTGGAAAATGTTATGCAAGGAGAATATATAGAGACAGCAATCACACACACACACACACACACACAGAAGAGAACATAGAGATTCGCATGGTTCAGCCTACAACCTATGTCCATGGGCAGAGACGATCAAAGAAAGCTTCACTAATGGTGAAGAAACCAAAGAGAGGAGAACACCAATTCAAAATCCCTCAATCTAACGAGTACTGGAAAACCACAAAATATAAACGTGTAATCCCAAAACCCCTAAAACAGGCAGGGCAAACCTATACGTGTACAGACACATCAAAAAATCCAGTCCCCATAGTGGGCCTCAGCTCTGGGCGGAAGACCTGACCAAAGAGGCCCTTTTAGCGGTTTATCCTGCAAATACAAAACACATAACAGAAAACCATAGCAAAACAGGGCCATGGACTTGTCACTCTTCTATTAGGTCTTAAGACATGAATCATTTAACAAAGTAGCAGATTGTACAATGTAATGTAACTCCTAAGTGACCAAACTATCACTTAGCAGCATGCTTTCTATTCATTCAACTACAAAGAGGATGCCCTAGTTCAGATATAAAGATCGGAATACAGTCTGACAAAAACGCGGTAAATTCTATCCTCTCTCTTCCTCTGTTTCTCTTTATATCATGTTTTTTCTATATTTCTCTTATATTCTTTACTTCTTTCATTATCTTGGCCTCAAGCCATTGTTGAAAAGTGAATGCCATAGGCAGATGCTTTTGATCTCGACAGTGGCAATCTATATTATATCATATTGTCATATAACATACTGTGCTATGCTATATATAGAGTGTTAAGCTACTTAGTTGAAGAAAAATGGTACATAGATAATACAGCTCCATAATACCTAGTACCTAGGCATTATATTAAGCATGAATGATACATCAAAAAATTCTTCATTTCATTCCCACCAAATCCAATAAAACCTCAAATAATGGATCCATTTATCTTCGTTCACAAAAAAAAAAAAAAGTCGAAGCTAAGAAAATTATTTGATGTTCTTTCAACATATTCTAGACTTTCTTCTTATCCACATAAATATTTCTATTCACAGCTATAACATGAAGCTAAAAGAGAGGCAAATGCATGCCCTCCATTGGAATTCTACATATTGTATTGCACAAAAAAGGAACACATTCATGTATTCCCTTTCCTCCTAAAATGTGGATATGGCTATGAATGGATTGCACTGGCCAAATGGCCCGATGACCTGGCCCCAGAGAAAAGGGCCTGGACTAGAAATTTCAACCAAAGATCCTGATTCAACCTAAAATCAAGAGGCCCAAATTATTCTGGGTTGGGGCCTGAGTTTCCAGCTTAAAATGAATAAGGGCCCATCTTGGACCCAGCCCTTACATACCATTGGGTTAAGCCCGGGCCAATGACCCTGGAGCTTCATTTGGGCCAAGCTGTGCTCGGGCCTGAACTCTAAAACCACCTTGCTTTTGGCCTGGACCTGACCCAGCATATTGACAGATTAAATAAGAAACAACATGTGCTATGCCAGATCACAGTTTCTCAGTTCCAATAAAAGCATTCATCCAATGGCAACTTAATATCTCCATCAGCATTTGCTACAACCTGCCTGGTTTGTGTCATATGCCATGGAGATTGCAGCATTCTACTGCCAATTTTTTTTTTTAACTAATGAACAAGAAAAAAAATAGTGCAAAAGAAATAAATATCTTGATATAAATCCAATAAGAATGAGAAGTAAGAATTTTTGATAAAGAGCTAAGAGACTATACCTCTGGTGGAGCAGAACAAAGCATGTAAAAACAGTGGTAATTTCTCTCAGGATCAGATATTTGACAGACACGAGATCTTTCAAGCAGGTATGTCCTGATAGCAGCTCCTGAAATCCTACCCCCTGATCAAATTGAATCTCAACAAATTTGCCAAAGCGACTGATACATGAAAGGAATTTAATGTGAGAGTCAAGCCATTTAAAGATTTGTGCATTTACAATAAATAGATGTGAAGCATCATCAAGAGAGAATCCCTACCTTGAGTTATTGTTTCTCACAGTCTTTGCATTGCCAAATGCTTCGAGGACAGGATTGGACTGTATAAAGAAGCGAAGATACTTAAAATTTGATATGTGTACAAGGCAGAGAATAATGCAATTTCAAGAAAAAATTAACAGCCTTGGTAGTCTAATTTTTAAATCAGAGGCAGATAACATTGGCTGATATCCCACCTCCAGAACTTGCTGCTCCACAGTCCGCCCTTCAGCTGCAGCTCTACCTCCCATATAAGCAAGATAACGCATAAGCAATTTGGTGCTTTCTGTTTTACCAGCCCCACTTTCTCCACTTACTAAAATTGATTGGCTTACTCCCTCATTCATCATAAGTCTGCATTGGTAGAATGCACTTTCGTGATGCAAACAAGAGAAGTTAGCACTTTTACTATGTCAACAAGGAGCATAAGAGATACCTATATGCAGCATCTGCAACAGCAAAAGGATGGGGGCTTAGCTCACCAAATGCTGCCCCTTTATATTGTTCCATCATATGGCTGTCATAAAGATGAGGAAGTCTTCGAAAAGGGTTCACAGCAATCAATATGTTTCCAGTGTAAGTCTGGTATCACAGTTTTGTGTCACCAGTTGTTACTAAATATTTAATAGAGGATAGAGAATGTCAAACCTAAACAACTATGGCTTCTAATATGAGGCCCACTACTAGAATCACTACTAGACGCATGCATGACATCGAGACTCGGTTCACAAAGGGATGTGGGGTGGAGGTGCAAGATCATAGTAGAGACCAAAAACATGTAATCTCACTTACATTATTCAAAATTCACTTACATAGATTTCATTCATATCGTATCTTGATTTCAAGTTCTGGAGAACTCCTGGTTCATGCAAGTAAGCCAGTTTGGTCATGTCATCAACACCGCAAGGGGATGCTTCAGCATCCTTGGGATAGACACTGGACACTTTTGCAGTGACCTGCAGAGAAAAGCCAACATCTTTGTTACCAATTACCAAAATCTATGATCTACCAAAGAAAACAGAGATTATTTGAAGGATTAAAATTCATAAACATGAAAAGTCTTATGTATTTGTCTAACAGGATTAGCCCAGGAAGCCTCTTCTCACAAACAAGGAATCAGCTTTATAGCGCAAGCAAATACTGAAGGCTAACATAGGAGCCGGCATTGTCTTTATAGACCCCCAAAAAATGGTGTCTTAAGAATTTACAAAATCCTTAATTATAGGCACTCACCATCT
This sequence comes from Elaeis oleifera, assembly GCA_000441515.1. Classification (NCBI taxonomy): domain Eukaryota; kingdom Viridiplantae; phylum Streptophyta; class Magnoliopsida; order Arecales; family Arecaceae; genus Elaeis; species Elaeis oleifera. The sequence continues at coordinate 237,666 of KE504813.1, read as the reverse complement.
TTCCGGAAGTACAGTTGACCTTAATCCGGTCACCATGGACCTCAACGACCTCCCCATCTATCCAAGCTATATCTGGATCCTCTACCCAAACCTGGGATCCTACTTCAATATGGACTGTAGCAGCCTGTCAAGTAAGAAGTAACAATAGGTCACAGTCATTGTGGAAATGAACAAAATATATACGGTCAATTATACATCTAATAAACACTAACATTCGTCAGTCATGAATCTTGGCATAACCAGATATTTATCCGCTGATTAAAAAAAAATCTAGAACTAATGAGAGAATTCTCCAAACTTGCAGAAGATGATCGATAGAAAACACTAAAAAAAGAATGGTATGCTAAAAAATTGAATTCTTGATTGTGAGGTGAAGTTCATATATATTCTACATATAATTTTTCTTTCAGGTTCGGTCTCTTCATCATACACTACTGAATTCCTCGATCAGCCCAAAAGATCAGAAAGCATTTCAAAATCCATTGAAGTTCTCAAGAAATAAAACCCAGTCGGTTAAAAGAAGTAAAATTCAAGAATCAAGCAGATCACGAGATGATGGAAGATTCCATACCATTTCGGGATCCAACAGGTCAAGATCCCAGCAACCTTCTCAATCCGCCCTCCTCCCACACCATCCAAACTAAAAAAAAAACTAAACAGAGAACGAAAACAAGATCTCCGTAGTCCCAAGATCCAAGAAAAGATCGATTTTTTCTCCTTGTTTTGTTTTCAGATCCCTTCTTTCTCCACCAATATCTACTTCTCCACCTCCCCACCTCCTAGGATTCGATCAACCCCCTCCCTCTCTTCTTGCGGCGGCAGTGCCGATAGCTCGAGAGTGGGAAAGGGCTCAGCCTTGGAAAAGAGGAGATCTTTTCCGCTTCCGCGGCCTCGATCACCGCCAAAGCACCCTTTTCGCCAGGACCTCCGCTTTCCGACTATTTCTTGTTCTCCGCTGCTCTCTTTCTCGCAGGAATGAGACGACAAGATACGGCATTAAATAACGAAAACGTGAGGATCCTAGGAGGTCTCCTACGGTTCGCCCTGGATTTGCGAGGGGTGTCCAAATCCAATTCCGGCGTTGGAACCCTTTGGGAGGAGGGAATTGCGGCAATCGGGACCGAATCGGACCGATAGATACGCAGCTGTGATTTAGAGAGTCGAAAGCGGAAGAAAGCGGGCATGCGGTGTCATAAAGCTGGTCAGGGGTCAAAATGGTCATTTTGGGCAGTGGCAAGAAATTTATTATATGGAGGTTTATTTGACGAGGTTGTTCTTTGTTAGCATTCCCTTCCAAGGGTGGAAACGGTCGATCAAGTGCCTTTATAGCAGGAAAATAAGTTGGCTTGTTTTTTTTATAAATTAATTTTTAGATTTTGGTAATATATACCATTAGATTGAGATAAATACATACTAAATTGGCAATATTTCGAAGATAAAATACATAAATATTTGAGAGAAAAATGTTTCTTTGATATGTACAAGGAAGAATAGTTAAACAATGGTAATTATTCTTGATGTAAGCGCACTATTATGTTACAATGGTTGTTATTCCAAACTATGAATGACATAAATAAAGGGTAAGATTTTATCTCTTGGTTTTGTATGATTTAATCAAATAAGATGCAAGAAAAAAAATAGAAAAACTTTTTACTGATATGCGGACAAACTGGACATTGTATTCAGTTAGATCTTTTTTTTATTATTATTATTTTTGCTTTCATAAGAAAGTTTTGGATGGTCATGACCCAAGGTTTAGTTGGTTTGATGGACCATGGACACGGATTAGCGACAATCTTTGTTGAGACAGGTGACATAATAAACAAATGAGATATGTCTCTCCTATATATCTATTAAAGAAATAGAAGAAAAATTCTTTTCTATTCTAAAATTCATCAAGATTTCAAAGAAATCAAAAAATAATTATTAACATTTCATTCACGTGCACATAACCAAATTTTAAAGGCAAATCTTAGATCAACTTTCAAAGGCAATTATTCATGACTTTAAGATAAGCTTGGGTTCTCGACATGCATTCTTTGAATTTCAAATTCAGATAAAAAAAAAATCGAAAAAATTTAGCATGAAAAAATTTAACGTGAACAAGATTTTCTGATTGCTGATTTTTTGGTTCTCGATATGCATGGATTTGGTCTCTTAAATTTCGAATTCAGATAAAAAAGGAAGAAACTGAAAAAATTCAGCGAACAGGATGCATGGATTTGATCCTTTGAATTTCGAATTCAAATAAAAAAAAGAACTGAAAATAATTCAGCGCGAAGAATTTTTCTTTATTCATCGTAGAATATGTATTCACTATTTCCTTTATTTATTTATTGATATATTTTTCTTTTAAGGGACAGATAAAATAGGAATGATCATAACTTCTAAAATCAACCTCAATCTTTACGAATCCATAATAATGATTCTGCTTTTTTATAGGAAACATGACATACAAGATAAAAACTATTAAAAACTATAAATACGGGATTGCTAACTCTTCATAGTGGCTATTCCAAGCTTCTCCGATACAACAGTTCTGCACTCGCTGAGCAAAGAGGATCCTGCTTCTTTGATCCCACGCGAGTCACCCAACCTTCTTGGCATTCCAGGTACCAAATCCGCTATCTTTTTCTTTGTTGATGGCCGAGAGTATCACGATTTGCAAGTTAGGCAAAGCATTTGTAGTTTGTCCACATCTTTTGAGTTCCTTCCTTTAATATTTTTTTCTGCTTCTCATTTTTTAATTTTATTTGCTGTCATTAGTTAAGCGTTTGATGGTAGAAATTTTGCCTCGCGATTTTTTATTCACATACTATTATTCTATCTAATTAAATATATGGGGTATATGAATTATGTTTAATATGGAGCTATTGGATCTTTGTTAAGGAAACACAGTATTATTCCTTAGTTGGCAGTAGGGAAGATCATTTTGGCTCTGTTTTGCCACTGTAGATCTGTGGTCTACAACTGAGTGAAATTAATATTTTGCACATGCTTTATGGAATGATATTCTTGGATGAGATTGATATCCTTCAGATTTTACTTGACATGTGATATGTTAGTTTTACGATGTTTTGGCACTTAGATTGACATGTTTAATTGTTGAGTATGTAGGTATGCATAATTTTATGCGTATGATGTTTTGCAAGACTTTATCATCTAGATGTTTTCAGTTCTTAGCCTTTATGTTGTAATTAATTTTGTGAAACTTGAGGGTAAGTTATATTAGTCTTCTTGAGGTGGTATACATATAACAATTTCATTGTTTAGTGCGTCAGACCTTATCTGTTAGTTTTGAGAAGTATTGTCGGAAGCAGTTTTATTTCTTCCAAGATCCAATCGTCATCTCCGATCTCGATCAATATCACGGATTCGATCGAAGCCTCAATTTGACCATCGTTTCATTCCTTAAAACTCTAAATCTTAGTGGTAAGGGTTACCACTTTTTAATTTAGATTTTCTATTCCTATCTAGAATCTATAATTTCATACGCAATCGAAGGTGATTTATAGATTCTAATCATCCTTATTGATCCATTGTTGTAATTATTTCCCATGCAAAGTTAAGATGGATTTAGATGGAATGACCTTCTGGACTATATTTAATGAATTTAAGCTCATATCAGCGTATTAATAGATAATCAGAGAAAGCCTGATAAGCCATGATTAGATTATGTTAATCAGATATGCATAAAATCTTATGAAATGATGATATATTTTGCTTTTCCCTCTTTTCACATATTCTTGCTTCTGGATGATTGGATTAAATTTCAAGTTGATTGGGTTATTATGGAAGTATTGCATGCATTCTAATAAATGTATTATTCTTCTTTGTTTCTAGAATAGCAAGCAGGGCATTTGACTGTTATAGATAAGGAATGTTTTGCACATATAATATTCTTTTATTATTTGTATTGTATGCATGCTTCATAGTTAATTTTTAAGATTTGAATTATTCTTTGAAACCATAAATCTGATCTTTGGAATACCTAACCGTTAAAATGAACCAATACTCGAGAATGTTATCTCTCCCTTTTTATAACTGACGGTGAACCACACAAATGTTGGTGATCTCTTGGCAAAATTATAGTTTCGATAATGGCCCGAAGAATTCATCATGTCAAGGATATTTTTGCTACTGATGAACCACAAATGATTAAGGTTAGAATAATAAGATTGTGGAGGTTTCATTTCATTTCAATCCAAAAAAGAAAGAATGCAGCCTTGAAATGGTACTTTTGGATAAATTGGTATATAACTACTAAGATTTTAGTATTATTAAATCAGTGTTTTAATGAACTATCAGCAAAGTTGGCTGGGTTAACATCCCTGGTCTCTCTCTCTCTCTCTTATCTTCTTTTGTTTGATCGGATGCATTTCTATCATTGTGTATACATGGCTTAACTTCCGTTATGTAATCATTCTAACTATTTCATTAGGGTGAGCAGATTCATGCAAGTATGAAGAGTATATTGGTTTATGAGTTTAACCCTTGCTGACGGAAGGTGATGTATATGTGCTAGATCATTATTTAGTTGGAGTCCTATCTGAAAATTTCGAAACCACGATGAGTCATTACAAATTAACTTCCAATATAAGACCATTGTTTATCCATGTGAAGATCCCAAGATTTTCTTTACTTGCTACTCATTCATGTCTTTTGAAGATATTGTTTCCAATGCCAGTGAAAAGGAATATCCTTATTTAATCGGTGTATACAATGGGCTCTATGTGTTTATTATTGTTATGCTAATAATGTTTCTCTAATATGATCATGATATTTGATATTATATGTAATTACATATGATTTCAGATACTATTATTTTGCTTACTGGGGTGGGAGACATGGAAGATAAAATGAAGGATGGAAAACCAAAGAAGAAAATAGAACTTGAGGTTGAAGCCTTGGGGTAAGTGTTTCAAAATGAAAATTTATTCTCTATCTGGAAATATATCTTCTGAATCATGAATATCACTTCCAAACAGAAAAATTAAGGTAAAATGGTGCCTGTGGAATAAATTAGCTGTTAATGCTGTTTCTTTCTTGAAAAAAATCTCGACGGTCCTATTATCGTGTCTATGCTCGGATAAAGTTGTACAAAGGTTTAGTATATTTAACTGTATATTATTATAATATTGATTTAATTTTCTATCTGAAATATTTTGTTTTAATATATATATATATAATGTGCAGACATTGTTCAAGTTATAAATATAATTTATGAATCACAGTTAATCATAAATGATGATGGTCCTGAGTTTATTGATTTCAAAAATAGGTCCTTTCAATGACTGTAATTAGTTGGTTGGAAATTTTATAATACATTGATTTGTTATTTGCTTCATACTCATATTTTATATACTTCATTTCTAATTTTGTTGCATGTTTGGTGGAGGCCAAGCATATTCTCAGAGATCAAGTCAGATCTCAAATCAAACCTCATACTCTATAGTCGATGATTTCTTATATCAGACTGAACGGATGACTATAAATGAGATTCTATATTCCAATAAAGTTAGAACTGATTATTAAAATTTTGTTTAATAGCATATAAGCTTCTACTTCATTCTCCTTTAATTTATTTATGTATTGAATCTAAAATTTAATTTGACTATTGATACAGGCTAAAAAATTTATGACTCTAGCAACTATAGAAGGTATAGAGAATCAACTTCATTAGAAATATACTGCTTGCAAGCTACACAACATCAAAGTAAAGCCTGATGGTGGGAGATTCTTTTGCTGAAATTTTCGGTTCATATCAAGAATGTTGTGCCAAGATATGCTTAAACTTAAAATATTTAAAGGATGTTTATATTGAAAATATGTGTCTATGACCCAATATGAATGTGTTGTAATATATATAGATTTAAGATCCAAGTATGGGTTGCTGATGAATTTGAAAATGCTTCTTTGTAATATTTAATCCTGAGGCTTCTAACTTAGTAAAAATCTCTATATGTAAATCGTCTCAGAAATAAATCAGGATAAATTAAAATACTTCAGCCATATTTATTAACTATTTTGTAACTGATTGCTTTCAATTCTGATATTTAAAAAATTATTAACTATTTTATAATTCATTACATTCATAAACTCTATTAATAATTTATTGCCAGAATGGAAAGATGTTAGTGTTTGTTCTGATAAAATTTTATCTTAATTGGGAAACAATATCTGTTCATAATTCAAATCAAGCAAGAAAACTTAACTGAAGAGTTCAACATATATTCTGTTATGAAGGTCTGCTCAGATGAAGAACTTATGAAGTCTTTTAGGGCTGCTCCTTATTCTTCTCCAATAAATATTACTTTTTCTGCTTATATATTCATAATTTCTGCATCCTTATCTATTTAATCATTATATTATTTTAATTTTTATATTTAGTTATTTTATTTGTTGCAATAGGATTGTGTTGAACAAAAATAATCTCAAAGTCTTGATGGTGATTTGAAATAAAATAGTCTTGATAAGGTTTGATAGTGCTTACTTTATTGAATTAGAAATAGAATTGATTTATTATCATTACGTCTGAGATCTTTCCCATATACGACGAGATAGTTAATTAGTTTGTGAAATTTTAAAATTATTTCAGGCTTATTTTCTAAACAAGATGAAATAAAGTGGTATGATCCCTCTTAACGAACTTACTCCTACCAAGAGGCCCGATGATGAAGTACTTAATGAAGATTTGACTATTGAATTATTCTCTAATTGCATTAAACAGAAAAAAATTATTAAGCAAAAAAAGGATTGAGGTGCAATATGAAAGATTTTGTTATTGGAATGCTTTTTTTTTTTGAGAAACATAACATGATGATGTTTGATGTGGAAGGAACCTACCTTTTTTGCTTTTATTTAAAGTTTATGGGATGCTTGGATGTGTTAATTTGAAGTTTTGAGTTATAGATATTAATTTTATAAAATTATGATATCATTTCATATTAGTATTTTACACCTTAAATTCCTTCAAAAGGAAGAATGAATTATGCATTCTAATTTAAACCAAAGCTAGCATTCATGATGACAATAGGAACGATTAGTTTTAGTTATGAGAGGATTATGGAATTGATATTTTAATATTTATTAGATCCAAAGTCACTCTTCACCAACCCCACTGCCAATGGTGGTGATGGCAAATCTTTTGAACAAAGTGCATTTGAGACAGAGCATATTTGCCATCTGTAATCAATTTGGTCAGGATTAACCAATGATTTTTTTTCAATGAGTGCAAAAAGATATGTTTGTCCCCAGTTTCATTCCCATTATCCAAAAAAAACAAGAAGAAGAAAAGCTTTCCTCCTGTGCAAGTACAGCTCTTCTCTAACAGCAGAAGCGAAACAAGTCTAACAGTTGTTCCCTTTTCTCTTCTCTCTTCTATGTTTATATATTTTTCCGCCATTTGCGTAACTAGCTGACTCTATAAAGCCCAAAACTTATTGCATAGAGCAGTTCTACCATGGTAATGTTCCATAAAATATTATCATATCATTCAGTAAGAATACAAAAAATTTAAAAAATTAAATCGAAATGGCTAATCGTGATTAATTACTTTATTTCTAGTCGCTAATTTTTTGGTTCTTGACATGCATCCTTTGAATTTAAATTCAGATAAAAAACATGAAAAATAAAAAAAATCAGGATGAACAGGATTTTTGGTCATTGATTTTTTAGTTCTCAACATCAGATTAAAAAAGAAAGAACTAAAAATTTAGCACGAATAGGATTTTTAGTCACTGATTTTTTGGTTCTTGACATGCATCCTTTGAATTTTAATTTTAGATAAAAAAATGAAGGAATAAAAAAAAAGAACGTGAAAGGGATTTTTGATTGCTGATGTTTTGAGTTCTCGACATGCGTCCTTTGAATTTCGAATTCAGATAAAAAAAGGAACTGAAAAATTCAACGTGAATAGGATTTCTAATCACTGATTTTTGGTTCTCGACATGCATGGATTTGGTCCTTTGAATTTTGAATTCAGATAAAAAAAGGAATTGAAAAATTTAGCGAACAGGATGCGTCGATCTGGTCCTTAAATTTGAATTCAGATAAAAAAGAAAGAACTGAAAAATTCAGTATGAACATAATTTTTTGGTTGCTGATTTTTTGGTTCTCGGCATGTGTCTTTTGAATTTCAATTTTAGATAAACAAACGAAGGAATCGAAAAAAATTCAGTATGAATAGGATTTTTTGGTCGCTGATTTTTTGGGTTCTCGACATGCGTCCTTTAAATTTTGAATTCAGATAAAAAAAAAAGGAAGAATCAAAAAAAAATCAGTATAAAAAAATTCAGCATGAACAGAAGTTTTTGGTCGCTGATTTTTTTTGGTTCTCAACATGCGTGGATTTTGTCCTTTGAATTTTGAATTCAGATTAAAAAAAAAAAGGAAGGAACTGAAAAAATTCAGCGAACAAGATGATTTGGTCATTTGAATTTGGAATTCAGATAAAAAAAAGAAAGGAACTGAAAAAAATTCAGTGCAAAGGATTTTTCTCTATTCATCGTAAGATATGTATTCACTGTTTCTTTTATTTATTTATTGATGATTTATTTTTTTCTTTTAAGAGAGATAAAATAGGAATGATCATAACTTCTAAATTAACCTCAATCTTTATAAATCCATAATTATGATTTTGCTGTTTTATAGAAAACATGACTGTCACGCCCCCGATCCGAGATTATGAATCGAGGGTCATGGCAACCGCCGCATACTCATA
>KE504813.1:196524-208511 GCA_000441515.1 Elaeis oleifera | reverse complement strand
GATCTCCTTCTTCAAGATCTAGAAGAAGAGATCTAGATCCAAGGATGAGAAGCAAGATCTGTAAGGTGCTAGCACATCGGTGATCTTGGTGCTCCGATCAGGTGGCTCTGTGTGGATACCAGCAGGGGTCCGGTGCGTGCACGGTTACAATCAGAACCCAAGACATCCGCAGGATCTGAAGTATGGAGATCTGATCTCCGTTTGTTTTCCTAAGAGTTTATTTTTCTATTTTAAATTTCAGATTTCAGATCATGGGTATTTATTCGTATCAAGATCTATGCTATGATTTTCAGATCTGATCTAGTACATATAAATTAAAATTATTTTTATTTATTTATTTTCGTTGCATAGATGTCTAGAAAAAATTTTGAACTACATGTACGAAATCGTAGCAGTATATGAAGTTTTGATGCAGAATCAAGTATCACGAATTTTGAATATGGTGATCTACTATCCGCACTAAGATATGAAGTTTTGATCTCAATTAATATTTAGATGTGATCTAAATATAAATTAGATATGATCTAATTACACATAGATTTGATCTATACTTGCTAAATTTTAGATTTCAGTTTTGGATACATGCATATTAGTTGATGTCATAGATCCTGTATGGTGATTTTAGATTTGATCTATGCATGCATTGTAGATTAAATTATTTAATCTATGTATATTCTGCTGTAAATTTTAAAATATATGCATGAACCCCACCACGCTTCCCTTCACTTCTCCTTCTCTAGACTGTGCTTTCAATCTTTTTTCATCTATCAATCATCACTTTTCTCAACAAGAAGTTAATATATCTTTCAAGAGAAGGCTTCCTCATTGTCATTGCCCATAACAAATTCCTCATAAGGTTTTGGTTATATTATATCTGCTATTTTCCTGCACTTTTGATCTATTTTTTATGAAATATCTTAATTCTAATTAATTGTGTAGTTTCAATGTCTTCTTCATCCAAGTTTTGGGAGAGACTGTCTTCAAATAATACATCAAGAATTCTTCTAAGAGATATTTCTAATGGTATTTATCATTATTTATTACTATTATAAATTCTGTCATTTATCAATCCTGAATTGTTATTTTTATATGGATAGTTTCACCGGATAGTTGTTTTTATTGTTCTCTTTCTGAAACTGTGTTATAAAATATGACTCTTCTAATATTAAATCTCATAATGGCTATTCTAAGCTAAGATCATCCATCATTTCGAAAAACTCTTTCATTGCCTCATCTTCATCTCAGACTGAGTTGGTTGGTAGAATCAATGCTTCTAACAGTACTGTAATGACTAAAACTCAAGTCCGAGTTAGAAGTAAAAGTATATCATGTAAAACAATATAATTCTTCAATCTTTATCTTCAAAAATGCTTAATTTTTCAGAATATTTTGAAACAAATGAACCATCTAATAATGGTTTTGCTAATGTGGTAGCCGAGATAGATTTTGAAACAATATTTGGAGATATTTTAAATTTAGTAGTTCTATATTTCATGCATCCTTTTTTCTGTTTCTTTTCAAGATTTAAATAGCAATAAGTATTTATGCATGAATGATTTTATTGAACTGTCTAACAATCAAAATTTCAAAACATGCACCGAAGGCAAGCCTCATATTCATATATTTATTATCATCATTTATTCCTTAAATAAATACTATATGATTCTAAAGTAAATTTATCTTTTATCATATAGTTTATTGGGATATTGGAGATCCAACATGGCCATGTAAGTCTTGTGATGCTTTATTATGGTATGAGGAAAGACTAGATAAGATGCGTCAAGCAAGAAATCCCATTTTCTCTTTGTGTTGTATGCAAGAAAAAATTCAGTTTTCTATATTGAAGGATCCTCCTGAACTACTCAAGAATCTATTATAAATAATGATAGGTTGAGTAAACATTTTAGAAATTAATTCGAAGATACAACAAGATGTATACTTTTATATCATTGGAAGAAAAATTGATACAAACATAAATTACCATCGTGGACCTAACCAGCTTTCATTGCATGGTCAGAATTATCACTTAATTAGTAATTTGCTACCAATTCTAGGATCAACTCCTAAGTTTGCTCAACTATACATCTTTGATACTAAAATAAGGTTTTGAATAGAATTAATGCAGTAAGGTATGGATTAAATTATATCTTTCATGATTTTATAATATTTTATTTTATATTTTGGTTGTTTCATATTTTGGCGAACATCTTCTATTATAGTCTGAATACAAATATATATTATTATCATAATTATATATAAATTAATTCATATGTCCTACTTAAATCATATACACAAAAATTATCATTATAATTATTTTTGACATTGAATGTGTAATTTTTTTAAAATATCTTAATTTATGTTTTAATACAATCGGATAAATTATTATATTTCAGTCATAAAGACAACAATGAGGATAACTATGATCCTTTATTGTAGAAGAACTGAAGAAAATGTTAGATGAGCACAATGTGCTGGCTAAATCATTCAGGATAGCTAGAGATAGGTTTAATATAGATAAAATATCAATGTGAAATAGAGACTGATTGCAAGGAGAGCTTTTGATGCTAGGACTTACAATGCTCCTGAAGTATATGAAGTTGCAGCATTAATTGTATGAGACATTGAAGACATAATTACTAATAGAGATATCATTATAGAACATAGAGAGGTAGTGCATTAGTAAAATTCATCCTGCTTATCTTGCATTGCAGTACTCTCTTTGTTCCTTATGGAGAAGATGGCTATCGAGATGATATTCCTATAAGAGATTCAAGAAGTTTAGCATCCAACAAGAGGAAAACTGTCTTTATGAGAATATTTACATTTTGAATTTAAGATAGAAATGGTGAAGTAGAGACTATTTGTTATCTAGAAAATTATTCTAACAATTTTTAGTGGATGCCTACTCAATGCTAGAATCAGTAAGGCTATCTTACATACGGCTTCATCAAAAACAATTAAGAGAAGATCTTACGGAAGCTATTGTTAGAGGAGAAACTAATTCTTCTTCATGTGGGAAGAGAATAGTTTTATCTTCTTCTTTTACTGGCGAGGCTCGATACATGATTCAGAATTATCAAGATGCCATGGCCATTTGTCAAAGGGTTGAATATCCTGATTTGTTTATAACTTTTACTTGCCATCCAAAATGATTAGAAATTATAAGATTTTTTCAGAAAAAAGCTCTCAGACCTAAGGACAAACTTGATATTCTTTGTAGAATTTTCAAAATAAAACTGGATGAACTATTTAGAGATTTGAGGCAACAAAAGCTTTTTGGTAAAGCAAGAGCTGGTATGCTTTTATTAATGTTCTTTTTTGAATTTCTTAGAGTTATTATTGTTTCTATCTTTATTTATCAGTATAATATTTATTAATATAATAATATATCATTTAAGATATTTTTTTATGATTCTTACGTCCTTTACATATTTTTATACTTATGTTACTTTATTTGCAGTGATAGCTATAATTGAATTTCAAAAGCACGACTTACCCCACGCTTATATATTGCTTTTTTAAATGCTGAATTTAAATTTTCCACTGTTGTAGATATTGATAAGATCATTCTTGCTGAAATTTTTGATAAAGAAACCAATCTTGAGTTGTTTGAAGCTATTAGTAATTTAATGATTCATGGTCCTTGTGGTTCAGCAAATTTGAATTCTCCATGTATGAAAGATAATAGGTGTTCCAAGTACTTTCCTAAGAAATTTGTTCCACAAACAATTATTGAGGAAGATAGACTTTCTATCTACAGAAGAAGAGATAATGGGAGAATGTTGAGAAAAATGAAGTTCTTCTCAACAACATATTCATGATTTCATATAATCTAAAGCTTCTCATGAAGTACTCAGCTCATATCAATATGGAATAGTACAATCAGTCAAGATTAATAAAATATCTTTTCAAATAGATCAATAAAGGGCATGATCATGTTATAGGAGCTTTTTATCAAAAGAATAAAAATGATGATTAGTAGAATGAGATTGATGAGATAAAAATATATTTGAATTGTAGATATATCTCTCCATGTAAGGCAACTTGAAGAATATTTAAATTTGATATTTATTTCGGAGATCCTCCAGTTGAAAGATTATCTTTTCACCTTTCAAATAAGCAGTATGTTGTGTTTAATAATCATGAAGACATTAGATCTGTTATGAAGAGGCCTTCAATTAATCAATCAATGTTCTTAGCTTGGTTTGAAGTAAATCAGAAATATGTGGAAGCTAGGGAGTTGACCTATGCAAAATTTCTGAATAAGTTTGTATGGAAACAAGGTCCCAAAAAATGGTTTCCAAGACAACAAGGCTTCTCAATTGGAAGACTCTTTTATGTTCCTCCTAGAAGTGGTGAACTGTATTATATGAGAATTTTGTTGAATATAGTAAGAGGATCCAAATGCAAGAAAGACATCCAAATCTTTGATAGAGTGTTATATAAATCTTTTGGAGATGTATGTTTCTCAATAGGATTGTTGGATGATGATAAAGAATTTATTGATAGAATATGAGAAGCAAGTATTTGGAGATCAGCTGATTATCTTAGAACTTTATTTTTATGTTTGTTATTGTCCAATACTATGTCCAAATCAGAAAATATTCGAAAAGAGACATGAGAATTTTTGGCTGATGGCATTCTTTACAAATAAAAGATCTTGCTTCAATATGAAGGTAACATTCATAGGCTATATATATTATTTTTAAACATCAATATTTATAGATTTTCTATCTATTATTGGTTCCTTCACTAATTTTTTACATTCGTTTTTTTCAAATTTACAATTAACCAATGATGAGCTTCAAGATTATACTTTGACTAAAATTGAGAAGCTTTTGTAAATAATAGAAGGAGTTTAACAATATCCTTTATACAATTTCAAGTGATGTACATATTTTAGAAGGACAAAATAGGTTGATTCATGATGAATTTGTTATGACAGATCCAAACTGACAGAAGAGTGTAACAATCTTTTCTCTAATCTAACTGATGAACATAAGTCAATATATGAAAAAATTATGAATGCTGTGTTAAGTAATAAAGGTGGTGTTTTCTTCATTTATGGTTATAGAGGAACCAAAAAAATCTTCATTTATCGAACTTTAGCAGCTGCTTTACAGTCAAAAAAGAGATTGTTCTAACTGTGACTACCCATGGAATAGTATCTTTGCTTCTTTCAGATTGTAAAACTGTGCATTCGAGATTTGGAATATCTTTGATAATTAATGAAGACTCTACTTACAACATCAAGCAAGGTAGTCCTATTGTTCAACTTTTAATCGTTACCAAGTTGATTATTTGGGATGAAGCACCTATGGTGCATAAATATTATTTGAAATTTTGGGTAGATCTTTAAGAGATATTTTGAGGTTCTCCAATCCAAACAGTTTGCAAGAATCTTTTGGTGAAAAGTTATTGTATTCGATGGTGATTTTAGATAAATTCTTTCTGTAATTCCAAAAGGGAGCAAGTAAAATATTATAAATTCAACCATTAATTCTTCTTATTTATGAATTATCGTCAAATCTTCAAATTGACAAAAATATGAGACTTGCGAGTGGATCTTCAACTTTTGATTTGGCTGGAATTCAAGATTTTTCAGAGTGGATATTGAGAATATGAGATGGAAAAGAAGGAGAACCAAATGATGGTGAGGCTGTTACTATCATTTTTGATGATATTTAATAAAAAAATTTAATAATCTACTTATTGATATAGTCAACAGTACGTATCCGTCTTTATTGGAGAACATGACTGATCTAAAATTCTTTCAAGAGAGAGCTATTTTTGCTCTTACTCTTGAAGTAGTAGAACAGATCAATGAATATATTTTGTCTCTAATGCCTGTTGAGGAGAAGATATATTTAAGCTCAGATTTATTCTAAATCAAATATAAATGAAGGAATTGAAGATGTGCATACATCTGAATATTTGAATAGCATTAGGTGTTCAAGTATTTCTAACCACAAATTGATGCTGAAAAGAGGAGTTCCTGTTATGTTATTTAGAAATATTGATCAACGAAAAGGATTGTATAATAGAACTAAATTGATGATTACACAATTAAGAAAATATGTGATTGAAGGAAAGTAATTCAGGGAGCAACATAGGCGAAAAGGTATTCATATCTCAAATGAATTTGATTTCTTCTGATTCTAAATTGCCTTTTAAATTTCCACGAAGACAATATCCATTGGCTGTATGCTTTGCAATGACTATAAATAAAAGCCAAAGGTAGACTCTTTCCCATGTTGGTTTGTATCTTCCAAAATCAGTTTTCAGTCATGGGTAGCTTTATATTACAATATCAAGGATGAGAAGCAGAAGAGGATTAAAAATTTTGATTATCCAAGATGAAGACATTAGTGTCGAATCTACAAGAAATATTTTCAAAGAAGTTTTTCAGAATATAAACTAAAAAGATTTGTTTCAGCTAATAGTTGACATTGCTAATTTTGGCTTCTATAATTTATGATACTAATGCTATGCAACATAAACATTACTCTTATAAAGTTTGCATCTGTAATAGATTTTATGTTTACATATTATAATTTTTAGGAGCTTTATTTTTATAATGGTCTATAATTGTTTCTTTCAGATGATTGCTTAATTACTTACTCTTTTGCAGTAATATTCATTAGATCTTTCATTGCTTAGTAAGAATCTCTGTATATAAATTGTCTGAAAATAAATCAGGATAAATTAAATATTTCGATCATATTTTATTAACTATTTTGTAATTGATAGTTTTCAATTTTGATATTTAAATAAATTATTAACTATTTTATAATTCATTACAGTCAATTAGCATTATTAAAAAATTATATTTAGCAGAATGGGAAAGATGTTAGTGTTTGTCCTGATGAAATTTTACCTTAATTGAAAATAATATCTATTCAAAATTTAAATCAAGTAAGAAAATTTAACTGGAGAGTTCAACATATAATCTGTTATGAAGGTCTGTTCAGATGAAGAACTTATTAAGTTCTTTAGTATTGCTCCTTATTCTTTCTCGATATAATATTACTTTTTTTATATATTTATAATTTTTGCATACTTATCTATTTAATCATCATATTATTATTGATTTCTATGTTCATTTATTTATTTGGTGCAACAAAATTATGTTGAACAAAAATAGTCTTAGAGTTTTGATGATGGTTTCGAAAATGAAAATAGTCTTGATAAGATTTGATAGTATTTATTTATTGAATTAGAAATGAAATTGATTTATTATTGTTATGTCTGAGATCTTTTCTATATACGACGAGATGATTAATTAGTATGTAAAATTTAAATTATTTAGATTTATTTTCTGAACAGAATGAAAATGAGAATGGTGTGATCCTTTTAAGAAACTTACTCCTACCAAGAGGCATAGTGATGTATTTAACAAAGATTTGGCTGCTGAATTATCCTTTAATTACATCAAACAGAAAAAGTTCATCAAGCAAGAAAAGATTGAGGTGCAGTATGAATGATTTTGTTATTAGATTTTCTTTATTTTTTTTGTAGAAACATAAAATGATGATATTTTTTGTTGAAGAAACCTCCCTTCTTTTGCTTTTGTTTAAAGTTGATGGAATGTTTGGATGTGTTAATTTGAAGTTTTGAGTTATGGATATTAATTTTATGAAATTATGATATCATTTGTATTAGTATTTTACACTTTAAATTTCATCAAAAGGAAAGAATGAATTATGTATTCCAATTTAAAGTTCTCACTTTCAATTTTTGTTTGACAATAGTTATCTGGTATTAACGTTGTTTTCTTTCCTCATTGGATCTTTTTTTTTGCTTGGTTGCCCATTAAGAATTAAACGATAGATACTGAACCTAAAAATGCCGATTTGCCTTTGCTATTGGAGATTTAAATAATAAGAAGTACTATCCGAAACATAGGAACATATTGATATTTCTAATGTTGGACATATGAATCTTCTTTTTTCATCCTTTGCTTTTTCTTTATTTTTTTCTTATATGAGTTTAATTTTGTTATTTATTATTAATTTTTTCATCTTTAATTGTATTTCATCCTTATTTTATGTAATTTAATAAAATATTATTTTTGTTATCATTTATAATTTTTTATTCAAATTCCCTTGCATTGCACGAGTGTAGGACTAGTGATTTTTTTGAAAAGCATGAAACATAGTTTTATAGATCAATTGCTCGATGGAATTAGTAACCAAATTGGCCCTGATTAATATTGCTAAGAGATCGTATAGTTGAGAACTCTTATAAATATTCTCTATCCTGATTTTTCATATTTTCAGTGGGTTTGATTAACTTTCCTTATGAAAATTGGAAGTTTGATTTGAAATAAGAAAATAGAGAAGATGGAGAGAAAATTAAGACTTCTATATTGCATCAATTAGATTAGTTAATTAGATCAATCAAGTGAACTTATTAGGAATGCTAATATATGTTGGTTACAAATTGAGAAAGAAAAGAAAAGATAGAAAAGTAGCCTAACAGATTCCTTTCCCGTATTAATTAGATCAATCACTAAGTTTCCTCTATTAGGAAGAGAGCTTAATTAGAAAGAATGATATATATTGATTTAGTCTTCATCAGCAAAATTAATGTATATTGATAAATTTTTTATTGGAAACTTAATATATGTTGATTAGGAATCTCGACAACCAATACATAGAAGATAGAATAGTCCAAAGGTAAATATTTGCATTCCTTCTACATCCAAAAAGTACATATTATTCACTATTGTTTCTCAATATTTCCTATATTATTTATTGGGATGTATCTATTATTATTGTATACAACTACTATCATTTGTTTGACTCAAATTAACTAACATAATCCCCCAAATTACACCATTGATCACGCAAATGGTAAAGTTTTAGTTTTTATTTAAAGATATGCAAATAGCTCAAGAGCAAGACTTACAGTGAATGAAGGGCAAAAATGAGGATTCTCAAGCAAAATTGTAGATAAGCTAAATTCTAGAACTGATTGAAGATAATTAAATTTTAAATTCATTATATAGCAGGAAAAAGGGGACAAGAAGATAATTATACAATTATGAAATCAAAAGGCCAAAATAAAATATCAATAAAAATACTTGGGAGCTAGGGGAGATGCTTGTATTTTGTGTTTGGATTCATTCTCTATTTTAGAATTACGGTTTGCTTGAACTCCAGATAAAGCGGTAGGAGTAACGCACAAATTCTTTTTTTTTTCTTTTTCTTTCTTTATTTTTTTGCTGAGATATCAAGCTTAAAAACATCACATAGATAAATAGTGAGAGCAATCTTTCAATGAATATCCTAGATAGCTAGATGAAGTTCTTGTATTAACATAAGATAGATCTCAAATACTTAAGCTCTTCTTCCAAATTTAGCATTTTTAATTCAGAACATTGTCAACATATATCTCAAAAGAGTTTTCTCAGCTTCTTCCACATATCAACAGCTAGATCATCAAAATCTGAATTATTTTTGTGTTTGAATTGAAGAGATCAAGTTTCACGTATAATGCACAAGACCAGTAATCCCCGTGCAATTTCATTCGTCATCTTTGTTACATTGTGAATCATAATGTAAGTGATTGGACTGGATCGTCCAGTGATTCCATGAACTAGGCACTTCTCTAGTACGTTTCTAAACTTTTTCCTACATCATTCTAGCTTTACAATCTGGTCTACACCAAAAAGACTAGGAGTTTTAAAAATCTAATTATTTGATAAATTTGCCCATCCTCCTTATGCTTCCAACAGCATATTCTTGTTTACTTCATGTTGACAAAATCGTAACAATGCCCGGGGTGGCCTACCAATTTGTCGATTGGCAACCTCGTGGTCACAAAAAATCGGTAATCTCAATACATTGCAGGATTAACAACAGCAAAAGTTCAAGAATCAATGGGCCTTGATGAAGCCACAGAGGAGTGCAAATTGCCCACATTATTATAGTAGTCACCAACACTAGTCTGTCTGACTATTTTATCAGTTCACATGTTATGTTTTTTTTTTGGTAATACATGTTTTTTTTGTTATTATTGAATAATTAACCAAACCAGGGTGTCATGAGAGATGGGCATTCCAATAAATATCAAGAAGCTGGCACAGAATGTTTGTCACAGTCATTCACAATGTTGACCGATATGATTAGCTATGTAGAGCACTACCAATATCATTAATCTATCTATAAATATGTTGCACTTCAAAAGTCGGTAAAGTTGTCCCTGCTCTGCAGCAATCCTATTGTACTGGATGAGTATTAATCTTTGTAGGTGGAGGGCGAGATGGCCATCTTATAAGTGTCCATCAAAGACAATTTTGATGATTTATTAATAAGAGACAGATTGCTTATATTTTTCAGTTTGTTAATCTGGTAGAAGGAATCAAAGATAATTTTGATCAACAAAATGGGATAGCCTCTCCCGAGCATTCCAAACTCTAGTTGGAGAGGTGGTCTTTCAGGCCTTACACTTTTTAACTAATATTCACTTGTATCGGGCAATCTAACAATCGTTATATTCATTAATCAAATAGCTGTCATCGGATTATGCAACCATCTAGAGGAGCTGAGGAGCTGAGGAGCTGAAAGGACAGGACTTTTAGGAGACTTATTAAGCTCTCTTAAAATCTCGAGCCGCATATTTTTGTCAGCTTAAGAGGACTAGATCCCTCCATACTATACAAGTGCATATACAGTCGTACATATAGGGAGATATAGTATATTTGTGTGTGCGTGTGCATATATATATATATATATAGAGAGAGAGAGAGAGAGAGAGTTGATATGGTTATACTGTTGATCTCTACTCAAATTCAATTAAATGTAGATTAGACAATATAATCTTACACTGATGATCTAAATTATTGAATATAATTTATGATCTTTAAATATTTATATATAAAAAATCTTATGATTAGACACCTTTATCCTATACATCAAGTGGTAAAAAACAATAAAAGAAAATTCAAACCATCTAATAGGCTAGTATAGCCATGTGTTTGGTAGTTTGATCACCTTTTTGACAAAAAGCATTCAAATAATTTAAACAAATCAGTATATTGCTAATATTAATAGTGTGGAGATAATTAGTCATCGATTCAACATCAATTTAGGGGATGAAAATGATCTTTTAAATTGAAATACACATGAATTGGTTTATGGAGAGAAACAATCATCTAAAAATAAAATATATTTATCAAGAGGATCATATTTATCAACTGAGCTTGCAAAGTTAGTTAAGTTAGGACTCGGGCAACCATATCCTAGGCCCTTTTTTTTTTTTTTTGAATCATTATTTAGACCAATCTTGACCCATCTAATGAGTCCATAGAAAATTCCTTGGACCCATCGGGTCATTTGTATTAGGTCAGGTAAACATAATCCAAACATGATTGAGTGTATTTGTGCTTAAGCCATGCTGATTTGCATTCATACTTAGTATAAAATTTAAATAAAATACCATTCATGTATCCAAAAAAAGTTGATAATAATAATAATATGGACAATAGGTAGTGATAATTTAAAAAAAAACTAATACGAATTTCTACTATCAAGGAGAGCAAAAATCATTTTTATCCGAGCCTTCAATTTAAAACAAGTAACCTTGATACCCTATTTTAAACCTAAAATCTAACTGTACAAGTTAGGTTAAGCCATCTAATATTTGATGCATTTTAGACCTCATTATTACATTAGTTAGGTTTAATTGGAGCAGCAAAAGAATGACATCTATCCAATCCATTTTCTCAAACAAGTTTTTTTTTTCTATTTTTAAATTTTGTTTTGACCATCTGAACCCAATCTATAAGCCTTATGGATCCGATCAGATTGCCCCCAGTTAGATTGGGACTGGATGCGTCAATTCGATCTAGAGATATGGGAGTGGATCTACGCATATAATCGTGAGGTCTGTGAGGGATAACGGTCGGATGGATAATTTCAGATATTTCATTCATCCATCTCAAATCCAATTTAGCTGTACCTAATCTCGGTGGAAGCATGATA
>KE504813.1:180538-194020 GCA_000441515.1 Elaeis oleifera | reverse complement strand
TTATATATATAACAGCTTTATTTAAAATTATGTAAAGATGGAAACGTGGAAGAAGCCAGTAAGCTTTTCAATGAGATGTTTGAAATAGGTATAAATCCAGATGCTTTTAACTACACTACCATTATAAATGGCTATTGTAAAATATACCTTATAGATCAAGCTCTGAATACTTTCGGCCTGATGTTGAAACGAGGGGTTAAGCCAACTATTTTAACTTATACAATGTTGATTGATGGCTGTTGCAAGGTCAATGATCTTCAAGGGGCTGAACACATATTTGATGTGATGAAAAGAGAGGGTATCCAACCTGATGTTGTAGCATATAACACATTAATCAATGGGTATAGTAAGAAAGGTCATATGTATAAGGCATATGAGCAGATAGATATGATGAGGATGAATGGTCTAATCCCAGATGTTGCTACGTATAATATTCTTATGCATGGTCTTATCAAGAGGGGCTTTATAATGGAATCAAGAGAAATGTTTAATGAGCTTGTTCGGAGGGGTTTATTTCCTGATAAAATTGCATTTACCAATGTTATCGATGGTCATTCTAAGGAAGGAAACCTAGAAGAAGCATATCTTATATGGTGTAGCATGAATAACAGTGGAATAAAACCTGATGTTGTGACTTGCAGCGCTCTTCTCTCTGGATTTTGCAAAATGCACCGTATGCAAGATGCCGGTGTTCTATTTCATAAGATGCTGGATGCTGGGTTGGAGCCTGACTTGATATTGTATAACACTCTTTTACATGGATATTGTATGGAAGGTGATATAAATGAAGCTTGCCGATTGCTTGTCATGATGAAGGAAAGCAGTATTGTTCCAAATGATATCACATTTCAAGGTCTAATTCATGGTCTTGAGAAAAATGGTGTAGAAAATCCTGTAGAAAGTGCTGCTTTAAAAGTACGAGAGATTTTCTTGTTAAAATGTGCAGGCTGATGTTCTTGGATTGATTAATGGAGTGTTACAAAATGCTTTCATCTTTAGCCTTCGAAACCTGGTAGACAAATTCTCTGTCAAGACTGCCGAGTTGCAGAATTCTATGAGAATATGATTCCCAAGGGACAGCTTGGCAAGGATAATTTCCATGCCTTCTGAGATCATCTACAATGCAGACCAAGCAATTTTTAGTGGAACAGTAAGTACCAAAACTTGCAAAGTATCTTTCTACGATACTATGTCTAGCTAGATCTTTTAAATTTGATTCCATGAATTGAAAAGTCCATTTTTATCCTCTTATATATTTTCAGGGAGCATCTCACATGGTTTTTCCTTAATATTATTGTCTACATCTCTGCTGATATCTATCAGGTATCAGGCCTTTTGGAATGGGTTCATAAATTATTATTTTTAGGAGCTCCATGTAAGTGCTGAAACAGCAGATAACTTCTGAAAAACAGTTGTTTTATTTGTTATTACCATCAAAATTCTCTTTTTAGTTTTAATGCATAGCCCAGAGTTTGCCGGATGCTTATTTTGTAATTACAAGGGAGTGATTAGGTCTGGGGTAGCACATCTCCACCAAATTTGGGGATTGGGTTCTAGGTTTCTTAAGACCACCTCATCTAATGGGTGCAAGGAGAATCGGCATGCATCTCACTTAATCCATAGCAAACAATGCAAAAAAAATCAATATGAAAAGGCTAAAAGACCTAGTGATCTCCACTGCAGCATGAGGCTCAAAGTCTCAAACTAACGTATATTGGTGGAAGGGATTCAGCAAAAGCAAGATGATCAGATCACTGTCATGTGATCCTAGTATCCTAACACTCAGCAGACCAAAGTACTTCATGAAAGCGAAACTAATGTGATGAAAATACTTCTAACAATCTAAATGTTAACTTGGTAAAGATATGCCATGCTGTGGACTTTCACTTAAAACAATTCAAAAAAAGAGAAAATAATAAATGAAACTAACAGCGGCTGCCAACTTTACTTCAAAAAATCAAAAAAAGAGAGGGCTTTGAAAGTCCTCTCTCCCCCCTCCTTTGGCTTTGTTATGAGGGCCCTCACTCATCGCCACCCTCTTCCTCCCTCCCTCTCTCTCTCTTCCTTCCCCCCGCCCCTCTCTATCTCTTTCCTCTCTTCCTTCTCCCTCTCCCTGCCCTCTCCTGCTGTCTTTCTCTCTCTCTTCCTCTCTCTTCTTCTCCCTCTCCCCCTCCCTTGCCAGTTTCCTCGTCGGTTCACTCCTAAACGGCATAGCACGGGGTGTACCATACCATACCGCTAGCCTTCCGACATGGGTGCCAGTTTTAATATTGCAGACCGTGGTTTCAGTCTTCCAGGGATGCACAACTTCACCATGAATCCTAAACATCCTTTGTTACCTCATTGGTATCCTAAATGTCCACATCTTTATCACCTTTTGGTATATACACCACCCTCATGATCTCAAGGAGCACCTCATCTAAAGACAATGGATGCCTATAATGGTATCTATGGTTGAGAAGATAGACTCCATGGGGAACAACATAATAAAATCAAAATCACCAGAAACTATTGTTCAGTTGAAGGCACATATGGATTGGGATTTGAGCCAGTTTTAAATGTCATGTCCAAGTCTCCGCCCATTTGGCTGTCCCACATATCCTTAATAATGGCCATGTTTTATTGTTGCATCAATGATTTTGTACTTAACCACTGATATCATGTTTGGTTTCTATTTTCCTTTGATTGTCTGCCACAGGTTGGTTGTACCCTATATACGTTTACTCTGGCTTCTAAATAAGTCAATACGGGCCTTGACATCCTTTACCTTATCATCCAAATACGGTCCACATAGCTCATATGATATAGAATGCTCAACCAAGACTGACTTTTTGCACTACATTGATCATGGAGCAAAAGTAAGTGTTCTCTATTGCAAACACTGGGATGTGGTTTAAGTAGAAACACTTGGTGATTGCTTTGTGTCTCTTTCTTCTTGTCCTTTATACAGTCATTTACCTGTGCTGGTTGGCCGCTAGATCTGGTTGTGCACCAGGGTCCAAGTCTGAAAGGCAGTACCTCCTTTGTTCTTATTGGACTTTTTTCGTTAAGCACTAAATATGAACTTGATGAAGCTGGATATGATAAATTGGCTCATGGGCTACTTGGTGGTTGCCTGACTGAATGCAATCCCTTGGATGGGTTGGAGCCACCATTCCACTCATACTGGCCCAAACCATCTTTTATACCTAATATCCTACTCATGCTATCAACAGCTTCTCTAGGCTGGCCTGAGTAACCTCCTCCATTTCAGCTGCCACCAAATTATATAGACCAGGAATCTCATCCTATGGATCAGTTTATCAGCTATAGTGTGATCAGTCTCACCCCTCTAGAATCTGATTCTGAACATTCTGCTTCTCCTCCTTTAGACTCTCCAAGTTCTCTCTCTCATCATTTCTTGAATCTCTAGGGGCACCTTCTTGCACCTAATGACATCACTATAGCCACCTATAGGTTGCTGCTTTGGCCAGGTGACACCACCTCCTTAGCAGCGACCAGTGACTCCATGGTAGTTACATGTCTATTAGTGCTGGTCCTCTCTCGTTCTTCCATGAAGTCATCCAACATCAAGTTCCTTAACCATCTTTGTGCCGGGCTCCATCTAATCATGACTCACTTGTGTTCTTGCAATTTTGACCAAAAATAGCAAAACATATGCGAATTTCGCAGTAAATTTGGCACTCTGAACTTTTAATACAAACTAGACCCCAAAAGATGTATTTACTTTAGCCTTTTTATAAGAATCAGTATAAAAACATTTAAAACATGTTGGATAAAGTATGACTATTTTATGTTATTCATGAATCTACATGCAAATTTAAGGTATCAGAAATTTAATCACACAGTTTACTACTTCAAAATACAGATTTACTGAAATTTACTTTGGAATGAAGATAAAATAATGTCTGACATTTAGCATTAGAATAGGAAATTCGGAATGCATTATATGGTATCATATTCTTGCAGTATCCGGTCAGATATAGCAATAGACAAAGTGAAAAAGAGCTAACCCCAAAAGAGGTGGAACAATCATGGGAAAATACTAAAGTCATCACAACACAATTAATGTCACAAATTATTATCTATTAATAAACATGAAGAATGCCATTAATGTTGATCTCCTCACTATGAGATATCTAATGCATGCTTGTGTATGATGCATTGCATATTTCTGAAATTACATAATTTAATTTTATGTAAAAGTAATTTTTCTCGATATTATTTTAGGCCTAATGCTTGAAAGATTGTTATATTCCTTTTATTTATTAGAAAATTGAAATAACAAATATTTTATTAGATTTACACTTTGATCTAAAAAATATGACAAAAACGGAACCATGAGCAATTTATTGTGATATATGTTTCCATGATATCTTTATAACATACTGGTTATAATGCATATGCAGATGCACATGGCTGCCAAAGATCTTAGACTTGAGATAATTTAATCAAAGTCTAAATTCTGACCTGCAAATAATCAACTCATACTTATCTTTTCTCTGATGCATTATATCTTAATCTGTCTTGCTAAATTGGATTTTCTATTACTCGTTGGCTTGGAAATTAGCATGGATGAGTCTGTTCCTACATGCTATCTCTATTTGTCTTATTCTTGAAGTGCAAAGATGTTAGAAACCCTTTACCTAAAGAAATCTAGCATGTCTAAAACCTTTTAATAGAAAATTCTAGTTTAGACTATCATTGAAATTTTTTGAATATTTAATGGAGTCATCTGTTTATGATCATTTTGGAATTAAAATTTGGATAACTATATCACTTTTATGTAGTTTAATGATTAAGGATCAACAAACCACTCAAATAAAATTTGTTTGGAAAAGGGCTATAATAGCTTTGCGTCTAACAAAACTATTGTCAGAAGGGATCAGTGAGCAATGAGAACAAGCTATAAGTGATATATTTATGTTACCTTGCCCTGCATATCTTAATATTATTTTGTTTGGCAATTTAATCTTATTCTTGAATCTTGGTTAATAATATCATTAGTTTGTTGTTAATTTTTCTTAAGCTCAATCCATGGTTAGAACTCATTCCTATCCATTTCATATTCACAAAGAAATCTCTTAATCCCCCACTTTATCTTTGTTGGAGGAAGAATGGGATCTTTTATAGAATCAATAAGAAACGGTACAACTATGGTTTCAAGAAACAGAATGACAAGAACACCAGGAGACAAATCTCCATACCAAGCCTAAAGGCCGAACAAAGCTATTTGGTAAAGTCTGGGATCTCTGTCCTTCACATTTTGGTTCTATTTATAGTCTTCGGTCATCGAAATTATAGGTGATTGTGATCCCTTAATATAGGTGATTGCGATCCTATGATATTATTCTTCCTTATTTGGTTAAGTCTACTTTTCTTCTGCGGGTATACATCCTGAATATCTGCTGCCCTTGATTGACTGAATTGATTTTCTCATTTGCAGCTTGATAGCCTCTATTTGATTGAGCTTGATTGATTCCCTGACTTGTGGGTGTAACAATTATGCCCGTCGGATGAAAATTCACTTTGTCCTCAAGGCGGAAGTCTGGAAACTGGGAATGGAAATCATCTTTGTCCATTCAAGTCGATTCGTCCAAGGATCGACCTTTCCATGCCACCAAGACTTGTGGAATGGAAATGGGGCCACATTGAATGGTGTGATTGGCAAGGATGGAGTCGGGCTCGAACATGGGCTCTTCTGTTACTGCCAGGGCTACGGGTAGGGAGGGTTCTACTGGATGGTCGCCAATGACCCACTTAAGTTGAGAGACGTGAAAGACGGGATGTACCCAACTTTTCTCAGGTAGCCGGAGCTTGTAAGCCACTGGTCCAATCTTCTTCAAAACCTTAAAAGGCTCATAATATTTGGTTGAAAGCTTTGGATATACTTTGGTGGCCATGAAATGTTGGCGATGAGGTCGGAGCTTTAAGAATACGCGATTCCTAAGAGAAAAGGTGACATCCCGACGGTGTAAATTGGTGCTACGTCGCATGCGGTTCTGTGCTCGTTGGAGGTTGTATTTCAGTTGTCGGAGAATTTCATTCCGATCTAGGAGAGCTATAGTGACGGATTCCACTTGGCATTCGCGCGGAAGGAATGTTGTAATCCTGGGGGCGAGCGCCCGTATACTGCCTCAAATGAGCTGTAGTCTGTAGAGGACTGGAATGATGTGTTGTAGGAATACTCGGCCCAAGCCAACCAACAGGCCCAAGAACGAGGCTGTTCTGAGGTGAAGCATCTCAAATAAGTCTCCAAGCCGCGATTCATGACTTCCGTCTGGCTGTCAGTTTCTGGGTGATATGCTGAGCTCATCTTAAGTGTGGGTCTCTGCAGCTTGAATAATTTCTACCAAAAGTTACTCATAAAAAAAGGATCGTGGTCACTGACAATGGACTTGGGTAGATTGTGGAGACGGAAGACCTCTTTGGTGAAAAGCTCGGCTATGGTCTGGGTGGTATATGGGTGCTTCAGGGTCATAAAATGGGCATACTTGGAGAGCCGGCCCACTACCACTAAAATACAATCAAACCCCTGGGACTTGAGCAGGCGAGTGATAAAATCCATTAAGTCCTCCCAAATAGACTCTGGAATCGGCAAGTGATGCAGGAGCCTAGTAGGTTGCAATGCTTTATATTTAGCTCGTTGACAAATGAGGCAAGAAGCCACAAATTGTTGAACAGTCTTCATCATACCCATCCAGTACAAACTAGCAGCTAGCCTGCGGTAGGTCCGGTAAGCTCCCAAATGACCCCCAATCGGGCTGGAGTGAAACTCGACGATTAGTTTAGAAATCTAGGGAGAATTCGACGGTACCACCAGATGTCCTTGAAAGAGCGATGCTCCTGGATCAAGCAGTAAGGAGGGCGAG
Source organism: Elaeis oleifera (assembly GCA_000441515.1). Lineage (NCBI taxonomy): Eukaryota > Viridiplantae > Streptophyta > Magnoliopsida > Arecales > Arecaceae > Elaeis > Elaeis oleifera. The sequence continues at coordinate 187,148 of KE504813.1, read as the reverse complement.
AGGCCGGATCTCGTTGTAAGTCAGCAATTACCGCTTGTAGTTCTAAGTCCTTGCTAATCTTAGCATCTATTGAAGGTAAGTCAAGCCACGGGGGAGTGCTAAGGGCAGATAGTTCCCCATCCGCATCCATGTGAGATAGAGAGTCGACTGCATGATTGGAGCACCCGATCTTGTAGACCATTGAAAATTCATAGCCTAATAACTTCGCCACCCAATTCTGTTGCACAGGTGTGGCTATTTTTTGATGGAGAAGATGTTGGAGACTTCTTTGGTCGGTGCGAACTACAAACTTGTGGCCCATTAAGTAAGGCCTCCAATGCTGCATTGCTAGGACCAAGGCCATAAGCTCCTTTTCATAAAAGGATTTGACAAGAGACCGATCCGATAATGCTTTGCTGAAATAAACCAGTAGGCGCCTTCCTGCATTAAGACCGCACCAAGGCCTCTTTTGGAGGCGTCACATTCAATAACAAAATCTTTTGAGAAATTTGGCATACCTAACACTGGAGTCGTCACCAAGGCTTGTTGAAGTTTCTGGAAGGCATGCTGAGCTACGTTAGTCCATACAAATTGAGCTTTGGCATCTTTCCTGAGGAGAGCCGTTAATGGTTGGGCAATGCAACCATAATCTTTGATGAAACGGCGGTAATAGCCTGTTAGTCCCAAGAAATCCTAAACAGCTCTCACAGATCGTGGGATAGGCCAATGGAGAACTGTAGAAACCTTGGCAGGATCTATAGCCACTCCAGATGCAGAAATCAGGTATCCCATTTATTCTACCTTCGTGTGGCCCAGCTGATATTTCTTCTTGTTCACCTTGAGCTAGTTGTCTTGTAATATCTGCAAGACGCTAGATAGATGGCGCAAATGGTCATCCCATGTGGAATTGTAAATTAGGATATCATCAAAAAATACAAACACGAATCATTGGAGGAGGGTCGAAAAATATCATTCATAGTGGCTTGAAAAGTAGATGGAGCATTGGTAAGGCCGAAAGGCATAATCAGAAATTCATAATGACCACTGTGCCTTCGAAAGGTTATTTTGGGCACATCACTGTCTCGAACTCTGATATTATGATACCCGGATCGGAGGTTAATTTTTGAGAAGTACCGGACTCCCTGTAATTCATCCAGCATGTCTTGGATCACTGAAATAGAGTATTTATTGGGAATAGTTATCCTGTTCAGCTCTTGATAGTCTATACAGAATCTCTAACTGCCATCCTTCTTACGAACCAATAGTATGGGACTGAAAAAGGGTTAGAGCTGGGACGGATAATTTCTGCAGCCATCATTTCAGTAACCAATCGCTCAATTTCATCTTTCTGGATATGGCCATACCTGTAAGGTTGGACTGAGATAGGGCCTGTGCCTGGTTGGAGCACAATGCCGTGATCTGAGGCCCTATGGGGGGTTAAGCCAACTGGGTCACCGAAAATCACCTCAAATTGTTGTAGAAGTTGCTGAAGCTTGGTCTGTTGGTTCGGTGTCACGCTGTCATCTGAGTTGGAAGCAGCAACGGGAGTTGGGGTCTCCCACTCAATGGCCCACAGATCGGCATCCGTTGTCTTGAAGAAGGATCGCAACCCACTTGGGTTTTGCACGAGGTTGGGTCTCCCTCCAAAGTAATGGGCTGGCTCAGGTAGTTGAATTGGAGTGTCATTTTCTGCCAGCTGTCCCAAATTTCGCCTAAGGATGCGAGCCAAGCCACCCTTAGTATCAAATCCATGCCACCTAGCTCAAATAAATAACAGTCAGTGGCTGAAAAATAGGATCCAATTTGTACCTCTAGTTGCTGACATATGCCCATAGAAACCACTTGGTGACCATTCTCTAATTTGATCCCAAATCCTGAGGTGGCAGTCACAGGGAGACTCATCTTCTTTATCAGAGATTGAGATATAAAATTATGAGAGGCCCCACTGTCAATTAAAATCACGATCGGCTGCCCCTTAAGTAATCTCCGTAATTTCAATATACGTGGACTTGCCAGACCCGCGATCGATTGAAGATCCAACGTTGCTATCTGGGTCTCTTGTGGAGTTGTGGCCGTCGGTTCCCCATCCTCGGCTTCCAGCACCTCAAAATCAGCCAAGCTGATGTTGTCTCTTTCATCTGCTGCTGCAATCAAAGTCCGGAGCTCTCGATTTGGGCACTCATGCAGGAGCGAGTAAGGCTGATGACAACGAAAGTAGAGGCTCTTGTTGCGAAGCTTGGTGTATTCCTGGTTGCTGAGTTGCCTAGTGCCCCGATGCCGAGGAGGAGGTGGAGTGGGCCGAGTCTTATAGTTGTTTGGTCCGCTACTGGTGGCTCATGGTCTACGGCTCGAGTTAGTGGCCCAGAGGTATTGTTGGGTTGGGTAGCGCGCAGCGTTGAGGGTGACGACCAAATCGAGGTCATGGATGAGGTGGGTGATCGATGCGGGGTCAGCGTGAAGCTAACACCCGACTTTGCTTACGGTTGGTGACTGTCGGAGCTTCCGTCGGCAAATTGCAGGTTCGCCTCGAGACGGCTGGCCAGCTCCATAGCTTGATCGAGATCTCTTGGGTCGTGGGTGCGAAGCCTCACTTGAATAGCCTCTATCAATCCATTCAAAAGAATCCAGGCAATATTGCTCATTTAAATCAGGGACTTGGGTTACCAATTCAATGAATGCGAAGATGTACGTCTCGACGGTGGAGATTTGTCGAAGTGCCGCTAATCACTCGCAGGGATTACCTGCGTGTCTTCCGTCGTATCGCTGGATAAGCTCGGCGGTTAACATTCTCCATGTTAGCTGCAGTTTTTGTTGTTGGAGCCGGCGGAACCAGTGAAGGGCATGGCCTCCATGCTTATCATGGTGAGGGTGACTTTGTGATTTTTTTCTGTCTGATTCACCTCAAAAATTTTCTACCCTTGCAATCCAGCCGATTGGGTCTGATCTGTCGAAGGTGGAAATTTTAATTTCTGAGATAGAGAAATCGCATCAGAAGAGATATTAGAGGAATTAGAGGCAGTTACCTTCGATGGTGTAGTGGGAGTATGGACTGAGAGGGGGGTCTGGTTCATCTGCAACAATTGCCTTGCCTTTAACAGAGGTAGCAAGGTTGGCCATGGTGGCCTTTAAGCGTGCAAAACGCTCATCGAATTTTCTGTCCATTGCCTTACAGATTTTAGTGTGTTGATTCTTCAATTTTGCCTCGAGTGCTGCGACCGTTCTCTCCAATGATTCAACCTTGGATTCCATTCGGGTTCGTGGCATGAGCAGGAAGAAAATGAAGGAAGGCCGGCAGTGTCGGACCAATTTGTTGGAGGAAGAACGGGATCTTTTATAGAATCAATAAGAAACAGTACAACTATGGTTCAAGAAACAGAATGATAAGAACACCAGGAGACAAATCTCTAGACCAAGCCTAAAGGCCGAACAAAGCTATTTGGTAAAGTCTGGGATCTCTATCCTTCACATTCTGATTCTATTTATAGTCTCTAGTTGTCGGAATTATAGGTGATTGTGATCCCTTAATATAGGTGATTGCGATCCCATAATATTGTTCTTCCTTATTTAGTTGAGTCCACTTTTCTTCTGCGGATATACACCCTGAATATTTGCTGCTCTTGATTGACTGAATTGATTTCTTTATTTGCAACCTGATAGCCTCTATTTGATTGAGCTTGATTGATTCCCTGACTTGTGGGTGTAACAATCTCTTACCCTTATCCTTTTCCTCCGTTATAATCTTCAACTCTATTTGTCTCTACTACGACCAGATCTAAGAGAAGCATAGAGAGATTTTGGAGTAGAAGAGAGGATCGGAATCCATCAGGCTTATGGAATAAAAAGTGTGGAGAAGAGTAAAGCTGAGTGGTTGCCAAACTTGCCATGGTTGATCCCATGGAATGGATCGCATGAAGAGAGGTGTGGGGAAATTGCAAAGGCTAGTGATAGGGTGGGTGACTGGGTGGTGGAGAAGAGGACGAAAATTTGAGAAATGCCTATTATATAGTTTAAGGATAAATATTTTGTGATATATGTTCAAGTAGTTTTCTGTGAAATTATTTTAGGTTGTTAATTGTGATATTATTGTCATCCTACTAATTATAACTAAAATTCAAACTGCATTTTTCTTCTATTTATTTTTTAGTTGGTAATGTGATGATAATTCATGTTTATTTTTCAAATAACATGTTGCATAGACCATACTTTTTTTCTCATATAAGAGCAGTTCACAAAGCGAACAAGATGTGTAATGCATAAACCATAAAGCAAAAAAAGCAAACTAGACATTGCAAAGTAAACATTATGTCATCATATCACAGTCATATTCAAGTAGAATTATATCTGTTAATTAAATGGTTATATACATGGCTATCATCGGCAGTATTTGAAAATGCTGTTGGCATAGGGCATGCTGTCTAATGGCTGGCACAGCATGTGCCATGCCATTACACTTGAAGATGTTTCCAGATCCCTTTTGCTTGCATCCAGTGAAATTGTCATATCATAGTGCTGGCTTTGGTCGACATGGGTCAGCACTGCTTGGTATCAAGTGGCTTGCTCAAAACCCGACATTGACCCAATGTTGGATCCCAATACTAGCCTACCATGGTACGCCAGCTGGCATGAATTGTCATAGCCTGCCATGCGGAACCATAATCATTATTGCTGATATGTCTCCTTCTGCAAAATTAATGCATACATCTGTTTATGCTGGACATTATGCAAATGACTGAAAATATTGGGAATGGGTTTGAGCACAAGCTTGCAAAACATTTATGGATTTGGTTCTAGATCCATGTAAGCTTCGACCCACATTCAATCAGTTGCTATCCCTAGTTGTTGTCAATACACAAACATGTAAACTATCATTGAAACATTAAGGCACTTGCATTATTGTAAGCACATGATCTCTGAATCTCTCTAGGCATTCAGTGATTGCATCTATTTGCTTCACAAAATGCACATCATTTATAATTCCTTTACTAATTTTCATATAACTGCTATTATTTTGACCGTTATAAGTGTGTCTACAAATGTTACTGAAAATTCAAGATACCTAGCTGTGTTTATGCGTGCTTGTAAGACCTGGTTTTCTGAACATTCTGGCTGTGCTCGTTGATAGCGTGCTACCTCCATGGCAGGCCATGTTCAAGAGCAGGGGATGGTGTAAATGTGGATACCAATGGCAATAGTGTTAACCTTAATGACCTAGGCTGGAGGACGACACGTAATCATGCAGCCAGCATTTATAAGAGAGATGAGGCTTCCGGTCACCCTTATGATCAGAGCATTGAAACTGTATCAAGAGATGGAAATCAGTTAAATGTTGTACTCAACAATCCTGAAACCACTGCTGTGCATGGATCTAATCCAAGGGCAGTGTGGCTATCTCCTGAGTCAGATTCAGAAAGCAGAAGATGAAAGCCTATTACAGGAAAAGGAAATATAGCTCAACTCGTTATCATCTTGGTGAGTCTTCCAGTTCTACTTTCGATGATTCAGAACTCAGAAGTATCATATCTTGGATCATCTTTTCATCCCTCAGATGCAAGATCAACGAGAGCTCGCAATTCTCAGCACCATAGTGTTCAATTAGGACCAGTTATAGATGTTGATGAGTTGCGTTCCCCAGAAGCAACATGCAGTGATTCTCAAGAGCGGAGAGTTTCTGATGACTCCAGTTTTAGGGCTAGACAGGTTGAATCAGATGAGTTATTAGCTCGCCAGCTCCAGGAGCAGTTTTATAATGAGTTGCTAGGTTTTGAAAATACAGAGGAGGTAGTCCTTGCTACTCGATTTTTAAATTCTTTTTTTTCTTGAGAAACTTCATTTTTTGTTACTGAATAGGCCTTTTCAAGTTCATATTTTTTATGTTTTCGTTTATTTAATTGGATCTTTTAATTGTAATATCTGTTAGAATGGCCTTGTTATACTACTATTTTACCAGATCGATGCAAATATTGCATTGTCACTGCAACAGGAGGAGAATGCTCCACGTGCTTCAACAGCAAGGCAGAATCATTATAATCTTGTAAGTAGTTTTTTTGCTATACTCAATGCATACAATTAACTTTGGCTTAGAAGAACATGCGTAATCTTACATGCATAACCAAACTTTTTGTCCTTGATACTGGATAGTCTGTTCTTATTGATATCCATGCTAACTGCAACCTTTTTTTTTTTAAAAAAAAAAATGAATGTGAATAGAGAGCCAGCAAAATTTATAGCATCAAATCGAAATTAATGAAGTCAATTTCTAATTTCACATTAAAATAAGGATTTGAGTGGTTGCCCATGCTGGCCGGCACATACCATTAGGCTAGGTGCTCTGTAATGGGTGGTTGCTGGGAAAGCAGATGGCTGACGTCTATCAGGCCATATTCTGCTTTGGCATTAGCTTGATATAGTCAGTGGTATGCGAAAATTTGTTCATCTATTTATTTTTTTTGTTTCGGCACAGCATGTGCTGTACAAAGCACTGGTTGGCACCAAGGTTCGCTGTACCGGTACCGGACGGCGTACCGGTGGCGGACCGGTACGGTACGGTATCGGTACCGTACCGTACCGACACGGTACGCCCAAGCGTACCGGTTCGGTACCGGTACACAATTTTTTTCGATTTTTGGTTTTT
>KE504813.1:155039-177011 GCA_000441515.1 Elaeis oleifera | reverse complement strand
GGTTTACACTTCGGACTCCTAAAATCTCTCAAAACTCCATCCAATATGGCAAGTTGTGCCTATTTCTGCAAAAGCCAACTAGAGATAAAGTTCCAAGCAAGCTTTTAAATACCAGTAGGATGGTGTCCCATCCCATTGTCCTAACTCCTAAGTATCGAGATGGGGCATTGTCCCAAGTGTTGGGATGTGATGAGTTGGGAAATTGAGCAGGCTGGGATGGTTCTGATGGGACATCCACCTTCCTTAATATTGATTTGTGGGTCTCTTGTTCCATGAAAGGACCAGACGACCCTGTCCCATAATATTTAAGACCTCAGGTCCAAGTTAATAAAAACTCCTAATATAAGCCTTGTCTGGTAATCCAATTCGTTATGCATTCAATCATTAAATTATCACATGCCAACTAGATATTAATTACTCCAACAACGAACTACTATTAGAATAAATAGAGCTTGAACCTCCCAGTCATGGCATCAATAGCATTTCCTTTGCTACTTTCTTGTTTCAAGTGGAATCTGCAGCAATACTTTGGGACTGAAGTTTTGTTATTCCTGGCTTTCAAGTTTGTCCTTAAATGTTGCTCAATATGCTTTGATGTAGATCTTTAATTTAGAGGGTTTGTTTCTGTCCTTTCATGGTGGAATTATTTATTCGTTTTGTATTCTTCCTTAGCGAAACACAGACTGCACATATTCGTGAATGACTACCATCTCGGAATTCTTCTTCTCGATCAACAAATCATGCTTGAGATACAACATCAACTAGAATGACGCAATTGATGAGGAACATTGGCTGGCACATGATGGATATGGATATGGTAATGCTTTTTTCCTTATGTTCAACCTAGCTTTTCTAAAAAAACCACTAATTCCACTGTTATTATTGTACAGACTTGCTCTGAAATTATGTTGATTTAAATCATGTGGAAGCCAATCAAGAAGTAGATAACCTCTGTATTATGATATGCACACAGATTTTTGTGTTATACTTCGCCTTTTTAAGTTGAGTATTAATATAATCTTACATGTTATTCAATTGACAAAATCAAAAGCCAGGAGAATTGGAGATTGTTGTTACGTACAGGAATTGCATGTACTTGGATAAAGAAGTGCAAAATGATGGCCGATTAAATACTTGAAAAATATGGGTGAGCATGGGTGTTTGCTCTAAGTAAGGCAGTAGCTAACCATGAGATGATTAAAATGGCAATGCCTACCATGAGTTGTACAATTGCCCAGCTAAAATGATCAAGGCTTGAATTAGCATGATCCTCCCAAGTTAGCCATCTGAGATCAGGTAAGTTAACCTAGACATATGCAATCCTGAATGGATGTATTTTAGCTAAGCTTTGTGTAGATCCTGAGCTTTGCTACATTGTAATTATAATGATTGTTTTATGAATTGACTCATGACTCTTTTTAATAACTTCTACTTTCATTGTTATGGAAAGGAAGAAGTATTGTGATTGATGATTGTAGAGTGTTATATATGGTGTTGGAATCAGCTTATTTATATCAGAGTTTATGGAGGTGTAATAGAATGCACATTGCAATAGCAATGGAAAATGTGAGTGGTCTGGAAAGTTGAAGTTTTATCAGATTGATATATCTGGAACCATAATGTACTATTCTTGAGTATGTTTGGGTGTCAGAGGTTTTTGTGGATACAAGATGTAACTTTCTTTACTGAGTTAATGTCCGTCATTTCTCTAGTTTGTTTTCTTCGTGCTGTTCCATTTTAAATTTCTGATGATTTCAAGATGCCTAATGTCTTAGCCTGACTTTGGGTTCAGATGATGAGCATAAATGTGATGTTCTACTTATAGGATAGTGCTGCAAGTGATGCTTTAAATTAAAGAAGAGAATGTACTTGAGAGAGAAAACTTGAAGACAAGGGATGTATATTTTCATATAATTCATTGGATGGCCTCCACCTTTGTAAAACTGATCCTGTTTATTTGAGCCCTACGAAGACACAAACAAATCTAGGTTATTTATTGGGACATTCTTAGCCTAATAATCCTTCTAGATTTCAGATGAAGCCATAGAATGTGGCTGGAGATTTTTGTGCACTTTTAAGGCTTGGCAAGAACTTTGTTCACCCATCTATATGATTTGCTTATTATGGTTCCCCGTAGTCCATCAATGATAATGCAAAACTGGATGCTTAGATCCTATACAACAACTCTTTAGGATTCGGTGTTGTATTCAGAACTTCCCTCTGATTTGAAATCAGATTCTTTAACCTAACTGAATTTCCCATTCTAGGAACTAAATCCAAGGCTATTTGTACTCTTAATCATATTAGTCATGGAAGTAACTTTTAGAAACTTATGCCACGCCTCATATCCATAGATTTGTTTGAGGAAATGCTTCATGTTTTTATAGGTTAAATGAGTTTACATGTATCTAGTTCTATGTGGACATGGAAGTGAGAATTAGATTTGGACATGTATCCAAATGTTTGTCAAAACGAGAGGAAAAAACAGGGCATGAGGTAACACAAAGGAAAACTAATTTTAGCTGCATTATGTATTTTTTAAAATACTGTATAAAAAAAACTAAAGATGTTATTTTTAAAATCTTTCAAAAAACATGTTTCACATCCTAACTCCCAAAATATCTTGGGGATATAAGAAACTTGACATATTGTAAAGGTTATATTAATACATACATTCTTGATTAATCGCTAAAACAAAGAAAAGTTAAGACTTCAAAACCATTGCTGGATGACTCCCATTTCTCCACCAATATTTGGCAGCTGCAACTAAGGAATTTGGTAAGTGTTTAGGTGTTCGAGTCACATCAAACTTGTTGATATGTATTCATAGCTAATCCTGTCAGCTGGATGCAAAGTGTCCAGGCTGGTAGTAGGCCCTTTATAGGGTAAAATTGTGGGTGGGTTATTGGGATTCATGTGGGAGTTTCTCATAACTATAACATTTCTCAATTTTTGCATAATTGAAAATTTGGGCTCCAGAAAAAGAAAAAAGAGAATAAGAATAAGAAAATCAAATTTTAGTTTATCAAGGAAATAAGAAAATCAAATTTCAATTTATCAAGTTTGGTGTAGGTTTGGCTCCAATACTTCTTAAACCTTACATTTCTTTGGAATTGCAAACATCACGATTGAAACATGGAAATGGCTGGCATCTTAGAGAGGAGTAAGAAATAAATGAAATACGGTGGTTTTGCTGCTGCCCCATGAATGTGCTCCATTCTATTGGATAATATGAGTATAACCGATGAATATGAAATGCATATTGGATCTCAGTGGCATTAGGCTTTCACTAGGGATTAGGTTAAAGCACATATCATTCTACTTGAATAGTGCAGTGATGCTCATAAATTGTAATTGATACTTCTTAATTTTAAGGTTAGAGAATGGTTGTATGTATGGTTTGCCGAACGGCCCGGTTCGGATGGTTCAGGTCGTTCTAAGCCGTATCGACCGCAAATCAGAATGATTTGGCCTTTCAAATTGAAACACCAGATGAGGAAGAGAGAAAGATAGAGAGAGAGGGGAGGAAAAAAGGGATGATGCTGTTGGAGGGCCGGTGGTGGCCCGCCGAGGCTGTCAGAGGGCCACGGAGCTCCGTGTCGTCTGCTAGGATGTTTAAACGAGAGGGATAGAGCGAGGAGAGAGTGAAGGTACCGAAGGAAGGCACAGTCGATGGAGGGACCGTCAGAGGGAGTCGGATAGCCGTCGGGTCATCCACCGACGAAAAATGTGCAGATGGAGCCGTGGCTGTGGAACATGAGCAACCATCCCTGTTCATCGTATTTTTTAAAATAATGATGAACAGTAAAGTCGGTAATAGATTTGTCGGCTTTACTATTTTAGATTTTTTTTCAAAAAATCAGGGAAATACTGAAGCTGGCAATGGATGTGTCAGCTTCACTTAAATGAAGCCGGCAATGGATTATAGTTGGAATTTTTAAAAATTTCATGAACAGGAATAATCGCCCCTGTTTCATGTCTGTAGAGCCGCGGGCTGCGATTTTGCTATCTTTTCATAGGCTTAGCCGCATGTATGTTGCAGGGGATGCCAGCATGGGCGTGGCATGGTTGTGCGGAGGGTTTGGAATATTGCAATGCTCGATACTTTGGAATGCTTGAGGTGGAGTTTAGGTGGATGCCTAGCTGTGGTATTGAGGGGAGCAATGATTAGCCAAGGAGCGGCATAGTCAGGGCATGATATCGGGGGGCTTGAGATGTGTGATATTTGGCATGGCGGGGCACTGCTAAGATATATGTGAATACTCAAAAATTCCTCTTGGTTTGAAGGGCGTGGAGCTTTGACCGCATTTCGAACTCCCCAGACCTGTAGGAGATGGGTCCGCCATAGGACGTTTGTGGGCGAAGACGGTGCCACGTTGGATGGTCTTGCATAGAGGCATTTGAGGCAATGTTGGTTGAACAAGCTAACCACATTGTACCAGGGGGATATCCAAGAGGTCTTATCGTTGAGGAATTGACAAGACTACTTTATGCATTCTTGATCTCTATAGTGGAGCAAAGAGGCGACGAGGATTAGTCGGGCAAGAGTGTGGCCTATCCAAACAGACAAGTCTCATGAGCATCGCGGGATTGGGATCCATGGGAGTCGGTGAGTTGTGGAGTATAGGTGGGGCTTATGGAATATCGATCGGAATTGTGCCTTGGAGTGGGCCAAGGATCAAGGATAGCCAAGAGGGTTGTGCTGAGGAGAGGGCAGTTGGATGCAAGGATCAACTAGTTGAATGGATTACTTGATGGGCAGACTTGGATGCCAATATTGTGGCAGTGCATAAATGCGAGCAAGCCATGAGCATAGGATGTTGGGTGCTATGGTTATGATCTTTCAGGATCGTGGCAGTGCACCGCGATGTTGGATGGTACGAACCGGTACCGACTCATACCGCCAGTTGGCTGGCATGGGTCCCAATACCGATTCTACGGACCTTGGTTGTAAAATTAATTAGAATTATTCAGTGCATAGTTTCCCATTTAAATTGGAATGTGGAAGGACTTGAATATGCTATTGGCAATGGGACACATGATTATTTAAACAATTGCTTTTGAAACCTGAGATTAATTGCATGAATGGATGGTGATGGACCTCGATGTGTTATATAGTATTAATGTAGGGACAAGCTTCTCTTGAGTATACTTGATTATAATACCATAAGGATGCCAAAATTTTTTATTATTGATAGTAAGGCCATCTTAGTTCTATTGAGCATAAATGATTATAGAAGTGATGAGCTTGTTGATTTTGGGGAATGTTACACGGAGTTGTCTATGGTTGGCTGGTATTAGTGTGTCCACGTGCTGGCTACTTGTACTCTTCAATTATCTTACATCTTCTTGGACCTCGTCCATGTGCTTACTTGTACTCTTCAATTATCTTACATCTTCTTGGACCTCGTCCATGTGCTATGTATACATCCGTGTCATGCAATGTTGACCCAAGTTTCCAAGTAACGGAAGGGTTTAGGCAATGTACGTCATAGGAGGGTTGAGACTCGAGAAGGTTAGCAGGGCAGACATGGATGATCAAGTGAGAGGAAGCAATTGTAACCAGGATCTTGGATACAAATTTATGGTGAACTAGCATCCTCATCGAAGATTTGAATCTTTATGGGATAAGTCTTGATTACTTAGAATCTCTTATATGCTTAACCATGCATGAGCCCTGAATATTATTAAATGATTAAGATGATATTCTTGAAGCTTCCAAGTTGAGGTTATGCAGGATTTTACCTGATGTGTGGTTCACCTACTAAGATGATGTAAGGAAGAGACCATATGAATAATTAGTGATTTTATAGCTCTAAATGTGGAGAAAACTTTCTCAGGCACTTAAGTGCAAACTTTCCAAGGGTTATATGGTTCCTTGGTCCCACCTTTAACTAGCTCCTGCATTGGGCAGTCTTAATTGAATATTCCAATTCTTGAAAGAAAAGGATGTACGACACAGATGCAAGTGCAAGTATCACTCCTTGTGGTCAAAAACCACGGTTGGCGCAACAAAACTAAGAATAATATCTTTATAATGTGATTAGAGAATCATGAGGCATGTCGCAGTTTTATCAGTCATAATAGGAAATCCTTCTGGATCATAATTATGGCAGTTAACTTGGTTGATTTTATGTCACTAATGACAGGTGAGAGATATCTTTTTGGACCTTATATCATATAGATATAAAAAGTTTGCATATTCTTTCTATTTCATAAGCATTTCTTTAATCCTTCTCATTGTTAAACATGTTGTGTAGCATTCTAATTTGATGCTTCTGCTCTCTGTCGGTGCCTCTCCAGGATCTGCCTGCTGATGCTTGCCGAATCCCTCTCTGTTCGTCGTATACAGGATCTCTATCGAATTACCCAAATCTCTATTCGCCACAGGGTCTTTAAAGCCTAAACTTTTCTGGATCGGAGAACCACTTCTGATCGGACTCCAGATACTTCACGACCATTCGATCAGCACTGCAAGTCTCCTCAGCCACTCGATCACACTTGATCAATCTCCATCTGACCTAAATCATGCCCGCAAGCCATCTGCACCATCCGATCGCATGCCAAATTGGATCTTAGCCATCCGATTGCGCCTAGTCTATGAAATAGTACTGTAGACCGTGAGAAACGGCTCCAAAACACCATCGGTCCATGGTGGACCATGAGAAGCGGACGGAAAATGCTCGTTCGGTCCACTACGGCTCCCATAGTCCGTCGATCCATGCACCATGCGTGGACCGCATAAGAGACCCACGCGGGCCGCATCTGTGTGCGCCCGTGCGCACGCCCTCCTGGGCTAAGGCGTGCATGGTGCGTGCTTGCACGTTCGTGTGTTGGGCCACGCACTCACGGCCGGCCCATGCGTCGCCATGCACGCTCACTCCGCTGCGGCCTCCACCGGCTTCCATCGCCTCATGGGTCGTGCCACCTGCTTCGGACTTCTTTCGAGTATATCTTCTCCATCTGGACTCCAATTGGGCTGATCTTGGACTTGTTGAACTCCATTCGTCGTTCTAGACTTCGCTGTGAGCTCAGTGTGGTTCGAATCTCGAGGCATCAAATTCTAACAATTTTATTTCGACTCGATATTTGATCTCCTCCTAACTCTGAGAGCTTTTGGATCTCCTCGCCTTCATGTCCTGAGGCAATTGCCTGCTGATCATGGATGGGCAAATATGAGACTCAAGCTAGGCCGTTCGATCCCATCTTCGTCATATGCTGTGCTTCTCCTGACCTAAGATCTGTTCGGGATATCCTCCTATGGCAATAAGAATCTCACCCTGTGATATCACCTCTCATCCTTTTGAGTCTCGCATCTCGTGTCTGATCCATCTCCATCTGGAACTCCACCTTACTCTGAGCTCCTCCTGGCTCCTGAAGCTCCACCTCGCACTGAGCTTTACACCAGGTAGTAATGTCCTCTCATCCTCTTCTTTCCATCCAGAATAATCCTATCATCGTGCAATACCTTAAAGATTCCTCCACCAGCTATCATTCTATAGCCTCTTGAATCCAATCTGCTCAGTGAGATAAGATTTTGTCTGAAATCGGGTATGTATCAGACCTCCTCCAATCTTCTCACTGCATCGTTATGTGTCCTCTAGCTGACCATCCCGATGCCTCTGATCGCACAGCTCGATCCATCCGATAGATGAACAGTACCCTCACTGCTCTCCAAAGAGTCAAACTGTTTTTGTCTGCAACATACATGATAGGTACATGCAGAATCTAAAATCTACTACTGAAAAGAATTAGATACCTTATCAGATATCTCTAAGACATCATCCTCTGACTTGCTACTGACCGTCACTGCAGTAACCCTCGTATGATCCTTGAGTTGAGAGTAATTTTTGGCTAGATGACCCAACTCGTCATATCAGTAATATCTGGTCTTACTCAAGTCTCTCGTTCTGGACTTGGACTGCCCTCGTCGCGATCTCCTATCGCTCCGTTTGTCGCCTCTTGCTCATCCAAAAATCATCAAAGTTGAGCTACCGCTTCAGCTCAAAGCTGGGTGCTCCCTCCTGAGAATCTCATTCTAGAGAATCGCCGTGGTGATCTCATCCATCTTGACGGTGCTCTTCTCCACTAGAAAAGCAGTTATGAAGAACTCATACGAAAGGAGAAGTGATGCTAGCAAGACCAACATCCTGGTCTTCTCCTCAACTTTCTCACCAACTTTGAGGAGATCGGTGAGGATCTTCTAGAAGTGGCTGAGATGCTCTTGCATACTCTATCCTTCAGTCATCTGTAGCTAGTAGAACTACCTCCAGAGGAAGAGAGTGTTGGTGAGAGATTTCGCCATATACAACCCCTCGAGCTTCAACCCCAGCACTGTCGGAGGAGTCTCGTCAAGCACATGGATTACCATCTCATCTGCTAGATACAAGCAGATGGTACTCACCGCATGCATCTGTAGCTACCTCCAATCCTGCATCTCTATGGTAGTCGGCTTCTCCTCATGCAAGAGAGCATCGATCAATCCTTGCTGGATGAGCACATCCTTCATCCTCACCTGCCACAAGGAAAATTATTTTTTCATCAAATCTGTTGATCTCCATTTTGATTGAGCCTGTCTTCTCCATCTTCAATCTTGCTCACCACCATCGCAATCTGTGTCCTGGTACAATCTGACTTCGATACCACTTCTTGGGGATGTCTGGCCAGGACACCACCATCTCAAGATCTTTTCGATACCATGCGTCATAGGAAGAAAAAGAAGAAATAAAATAGAAAATAATCAAATACGTGGATTAGTCGAAAGGCTCATCTCCATGAGGCATGCAAGCTTCATTATGAGACAAAAAAAATTATAAGAGGAGATCACACCCTCAACCCTCGTACATCCAATCTCTCTCTCACAAGAAGCTCTTCTTCACAAAAGCTCTCTCTCTAGAAAAACCTCCTGAACTCTCGAAGCGATTGCTATCCACTGCCTGACAGTCTGTCTGAAGCCTCCTGCTTTTGCTCTCTGTTGGTGTTTCTCTAGGGTTTGCCTGCTGTGTCTGTCGAACTTCTCTCTGTTCGCTACATATAGGATTTCTGTTGAATCACCCAAGCCTATGTTTGCCACAGGATCTTTTAAAGCCTAAAACCTTCTTGGATTGGAGAATCACTTTTGATCGGACTCCAGATGCTTCATGACCATCCGATCAGCATCGTTAGTCTCTTCAGCTACTCAATCGCATTCGATCAAGCTCCATCAGATCCAGATCACGCTTGCAAGCCATTTGCATCGTTCGATCGCATGCCAGAT
Organism: Elaeis oleifera; assembly: GCA_000441515.1. NCBI lineage: Eukaryota > Viridiplantae > Streptophyta > Magnoliopsida > Arecales > Arecaceae > Elaeis > Elaeis oleifera. The sequence continues at coordinate 167,755 of KE504813.1, read as the reverse complement.
CGGATCTCAGCCATCTGATCACGTCCAATTCATGAAATAGTGCCGTGGACCACGAGAAATGGCTTGAAACGTCGTCAGTCCATGGTGGACCGCAAGAAGTGGGTGGGAAATGCCCGTTCGGTCCACCACGGCTCCCATAGTCCGTCGGTCCACGCACCGTGCGTGGACTGCGTGAGAGACCTGCGCGGGTCGCGCCTGCACACACCCGCCTGGGCTTGGGCCGCGCCTGCGCACGTGCTTGCCTGGGCCTGGGCCGCACACCGCATGAGAGACCCATGCATCCGTGCACTCGCTGTCGGCCCACTCACCATCGTGCGTGCTCACTCTATCGCCTCGTGGGCCATGCCACCTGCTTTGGATTTTTTTCAAGCGTATCTTCTCCATCCGGACTCCGTTTGGACTGATCTTGGGCTCATTGGATTCTGTGCGTTGTCCTGGATCTCGTTGTAGGCTTAGTATGGATCGAATCTCGAGATGTCAAATTTCAATATGAGTAATTTTATTTTATATATCCATACTATTTGAGGTTCTTAAATACTAAGTCTTTGTTTGTGAAACATATGCACTTACTTTGATCTGCTCATATCTAATTATCCTTGGGATATCACAAATCCACCTTAAAATTTTCGCTTTGCATATGCTCATATTCTATGCATGGGCTTTCTCCTTTATCAATGCTGAATTATTTTCAGTATTGCAATTATCTGTACTTCATGGACATGGATGAGAATTTATGCGGATCCATATTTCAGTGTTTGGCTGATTCAGGAGGATCTTTGAACTCGATGTGGACTATTTTGACCACTATGGATAGGATTAGATAGGGTCTAAAGACAAGATCCATCACATCAAGAAGTCAATTTGTAAGCCAAATTTTTGGAGGTCATAATGCGGTCATATGACATTCAATTTGTTGATCTTTTTTTTTTTAATATTGATCAGTATTTGAGATCTACGACGTAATGTCTCTCCGTCAAGGGAGTGGCTCCTAATGATCAGAACAAAATTCCTTCGTCTGAGACTTGAAATAAGTTGGTCAATTTAAAGTTTTTTTTTGGATAAGACTTTGATCGAGCATAGCATCTAATCCGAGAAGAATCCGATGGAGCAATAGAAGGTAAAGTTGATGTAGAAGTTGAGATCTATCTCTTGAAGAGTTTTAGCTTTTCTAAATTATTCTCGCTAGATACGTCTATTTTAGAGAAAAGAATCTCTTTAAAACTAGAAGAGGAATCCAACCTACTTTGTATAAGAGCGGGCCTCGTTATTATAAATAGAGGATATGTACCTTATTTTTAATCAATGAAAAATATAAAAGAAAATAGTGACTTAATCTATACTGTCGAAAATTTTTCACTTCTTTTATCCTTTTCTTTGAGAGGTTCAAGTTGAGCGGATTGAAAGAAATCTCTCTTCTCTTTGATTGGATCATTGGCTTAGTAATAGAAAATATAAAGATTGAGAGACACTTACGGAAAAGAACAATTTTAACTATATAAGTTTCTAAATTTGTATAATTGAAAGCATTAGGGATTACTATTTGAGGTGTTGTTTAGGACATGATCTTCATCTCAACTCCAACATCAGCTCAGCAATATGGGAAACACGACATTTGCATAATTATTTTACAATTCCTTCATCCTTACTGATCTCTGGATACAATAGAGTTTTTTTAAAGGTTCCCATGTCATCCTTGGTTGCTTGAACTTATTGTTAGAAACTTCTTGGCATGAAATTTTCCACATGGGGTATTGTATCTGCTTTTGGGAACTCCGAAACTCGAGCCCACACCGATTTCCTTAGTGCTTCCTTAAAGTGTTTTTATAATATATCCACGTCCACTCACTTGCACGCATACCCACTCCTGCACCCTCTCTCTAGCAACTTAGGTTAGAACACTCCCACCCTTTTTTAGCTGCAACCATGTCTCTGATGCCCACCTGATTTGCAACCATGTCAGACATAGCAAGTTGGGTGCGCGATTTAAAGTAACACTAAGTACCATAATTTTTGCTTTAGTTCTGGAGAGCAGCAACTGTACATGGATTCATGTCACTATTCCACCTAACCTCCTAGTCGTGGTAGTTTTATGTTTGCCTTCTTCATTCTATCGCATAAAAGATTGAAAAGATACAAAAATGATCACCCTCAGGCATCTATTTTACGGTACGATAGTACTGTATCTCTTGACCATTCGTTTGAGGCTAATTTTTGTTGCTATTTCCGTTGAGATTGCATTGTGTATACTCTAGTATAATCCTTAATCCTTATATTTTCCCACAAAGATGTATAGTCCTTGTATTTAGTCATTGAAACTTGAAAGCATAGTCCTAGTATGTGTGTATGTTTAATATTTTTGTTAAAAATTATGTCCTAAAGTTAATTAACTTATTATAAATAATTAAATTTATATATAAATTATATAAAATTATTTGATATTTTATTATAAGGTGTACATCTTTCTTATTAGAACTCTTGTGCTGTGATGAAATCCTTAGAATTATATTATGATCGATAAAAGAGCATTTATCGAATAGGTCTTAAATATATTCGCGACCAAATGATACGTCCTTAGAAGGACGATGACGTTTATCGAGTGTAGATCGTTGTGTGCCATATAGATTGGTTATCCTCATAACCAAGGAGTATAGAGATACTGATATGACATATAGATGTAGGAGTACATCATCACTGAACAAGTGACTCATCTGTTGAGCGCTCTGTTGTCAAAAGCAGCTCGTGAAGCATATGGGCATAAGTGTCCTTCAGACATGAAATCACCATAATGACTTGCAAGCAACTCACTGTACTTTGGTACCGAATTATCTACATTTTTAATGCAGTAACAGAAAGCTACTGGGTACAGTCAAGTACTAGCGAAGTCTGTGTATGGATAAAGATGAGATTGATCATTCCAAATTATAGGAGTTAATGTATTACTATATTTCAATTTAGTAAAATATTAGCCAGGATAATCCATACGATTGATTTGAAAGATTGAAATACAATATGGATGACTATTTCGGAGTTGACAGTTAAATCCTAGGTCACTTTGAGCATTATGATCAAAAGGTGATTATGCGGTGACTATATGCCAAGATTTTTGGAATATTGCTTTGTAAATATTCGACTTATCCAGACGTCGGGTATCATTGTTAGATGGTCACTTCGATTAGTATAGGAAAGAGTTTCTATACTACCGATTTAGTGTTCAAACCTATGAAGTTGCACACAAAAGTCCAACAATATAGAAAAGAATTGACTGAATATTTATGTGTTCAATTTGAAAACATGAGACTTGATTGAACATGTAGATTAATTTAATCGAGAATTAAGTTGTAGGTCATACGAAATTAAATACTGACTATATCCAGCTAGCACTGTACAAGAGGTGCAGGTTTGATTCTGGAGATGAATTAATCAAATCAATGATTCAAGTAATTATGAGAGATTCAATTTGAGTCCTAATTATATTAGATCAGATCTAATTTAATTAGATTTAATTTTATTAAGGCTTGATTGGATTAATTTATCAAGTTTGACTGGGACAAGAATCTTAATTGGATTAGGATCAGCAGTCTTTTTGAAATTAGTTCGAATCAAATTCGAATTGGATTCAAATTGAATCCAAATTTGATTTGTACTTAGCCACATTTCTCAGCTATTCTCTCACCATGTGGGCCGACCAAGATGGTGGAAAGTCTCCTTGGGGTGTGCGGCATGAAGAGAGAGGTGCAAGTTGGTGCCTCTCCTACTTAGCTTAGGAATCCTTGTATTTTAAGGAGTTTGGATTTGATTCAAATATGGAGAGTCCTATTCCTATCACCTAAAGGAGTTTGATTTGATCTAAGACCTTTTGTCTATTTAAGGAGGGGTGTGGAGAAGAAAAAAATCAATAAATCCTTAGCCTAGGCATGGAGATCTCTTTTGGTGTGGACGTCCCCTCTCTCTTAGGCATCACCTCTTTCTAGGCTTCTCTCTCCTCTTGGGTGTCCTCCCTCCCTTTGGCGTGGTGGCATGTGGGCTATTCCAAGGTCTTGAAATCAGATCTCAAGACTTCATCTCCTTCCTCTCCAAAGAAGATGTTCATCTTTTTTTTTTACAGAGTTTGGCATGTATACAAATCGCACATCCGGATCTCACGAAGCAAATTGATCAAAGAGCTTCTTCAACCTTGATTATTTTTTACTGTAAATTAAGATGAGATTTCATAAATATTATCAAAACTTTAATTACTAATCTATTCTTCCCTTCTGACATCTGATGTGATCGGACGAATCTTTTCTTCAATTGGTATTAGAGCCAGGCCTGTATGTCATGATCGCATAGTCTAATTTTAAAATTTTTGATTCTTTTTGATTTGATTTTGAATCAAAATTTTTGATGTGATTAAACCTTGATTTCATCTGATATTTTTATATATTTTTGATCTGATTTTGATCAGAGTATCGGATCGAAATCAGCCTCTGAATTCGGTCTGCTGAAAATCTATTTTAGCAAAAATTTTCTATGCAGATTTTTGCACTGATTTAAGACCTGATTATGCATGGATTTGAATCTATTTTTTATAGATTTTTATGATATAATTTAATTAGAGAATTGATGTTTGAATCAGGCTCAGATCTGAATCTATTTGATAGAATTTCAGATCTGATTTTCACAACATATCAGCATATTTTTTATCATATCTCAAATCAAAATTTTTCTATACAATCATACATATATTTTGAATAGATTTTTATGTTATTTTAGATCTAAATTAATTATTTTATATGCTGTATAAAAGTAGGTTTAAATCTAAAATAAATTTAATGTATTGATCTAATGAGATTAGATGCACATCATATTTGTATGATTATGTGCACGCATAGATTATATGATAATTTTTATATTTATGTAATTAATTTTAAAATTAAATTTCAGATCTTAGTAGCCTAGTACTCGAATTGAGAAGATCACTAAGCCGTCTGGTCATAAGAGCAAGTAGGATTTAAAAATCATCTCTTCCTATTCGATGGGGTGCTTTTATGATATGTAGGAGTGCCATTATGATCAAGTCTCATAATAAAAATAATAAAAAAAATTAAATTATTTTAATCATAAATATATTTAGATCAGATCTAAAGTGATTTATGGTTAATTATAATTTTAACAAAATAAATTCAGATATGAAATTAAATTTATGATCTAAATTATATATTGCATATGATGTGAAATTTAAATTTCTATGATATATATGATGTATACATAAAATCTAGATAAAATTGATATATATTTAATTATTAAACATAGATCTGAAAATTAGATTTTGATTTGAAACATATAGTATGCTTCGCTTGAAATCCTAGTAGAATAGTTTTACAAATTGTAATACACATTTTACATATTTAATTTGAAATTAATTTTTAAAAAGATCTAGATTTGAGAATTGAAGATCTTAAGACTCCTTATAAATCGATGGACAATGGGTTAGCACGAATCAGATCATGTAACTAGATTGGATCAAGGATTAAAACTAATATAGATCAATTAGAGAAATTGATTAATTCTAATCAAATATTGAATTAGATTAGATCAGAATTTTCAGGATCAGCCTCAATAGTTGTAGCTTGATCAAATCCATATTTTGACCATATCAAATAGACCATGATCGTGGCTTAAGTGGTTTAATTTGAGTTCTTTAATTGACTGAATTGAAATTAATCAACCAATTAGTGTCTAAAGTAAGTTTGACAATATTGCATGTCAATTTGATCGATGGTTTTAATTGGTAGTCCGCTTACCTGATCATGTCGATGTTGTCTAAGACAAGTCGAGGCAGACCCTCCCATCAATCTTACTTATCTGGCCAATTCGATAGACTATATTTTGATTATATCATTGATGGATTTGAGCTGATCTATGTCATTAAGGTAAATCAGTGCGACTGATTTAGGTGTCTCTAGACCAACTTGTATTAAGTCTTCTTCATGACTTGGTGAAGTCAGTGGGAGGACTTATGACTCACAGATCAATCTCTTCTCTTATTCTCAAATTATTAAATCAAATCTTCTAAATTTTAGGTCCTTAAATGATATAGTTATGGGATAACTAGTTTATAGCCTCCCATTAAGGTATATGATAATATGTCCAATATTCTAAATAGGCATTGAAAGTGCCACACACCTGGTATCTATTGGGTATTAGAATTATCATTCATCATATGATCACCTTGTTGTGCCCTTTAGATCAATGGTCAGATTGGTCAAGCCATACTCGGATTTGGATATTCGTTTGTTGGATGCACTTGGTGTAGTCATATTAATGGTTGGATCTAATCAGAATTTTTAGTGAAGATGCCACGCGCCTGCTGAAGAGATGTCTGGTGTAAAACCTAATTACTAAAATTATTTGATGAATAATTGGTTAAGAACTTACCCATGGATGCATTAGGGTTGGCTAAGCCACACTCAGGTCCGAATGCAGTCTGTGTCAATTTTAGTACCTGCTAAGAGATTAATGTAATTTTTTGAATTAGAGGTAGAGGCTATCAATTCGTATAAATAGTGGAAAGACCTTTAGACTAAAGTCTATATTTTTAGGATTAAAATAATTCATATACTAATAGGCTTTATTTTTTTTTTCAGTAATGGCCAACACATTATTGCTTCGATCGCTGTGGGACAGTGACAAGCTTATTAGATCAAATTTTGATAGCTGGTATCGAAAGTTAAAGATTATTTCAGAGTACAAAAGGATCCTATATGTGCTTAAAGATCCCGCACCCAAAGAACCTGCTGCGGATGCACCTCGTGCAATGAGAGATACTTATTTGAAGTGGCTCAATGACCGCACAATAGTGTGTTACATCATGTGGACAGTCATGAATGACGAACTTAGTCGTAAGTTCGAAGATGCGCAATTCGAGATGATGATTCAAATATTGAATGAGTCCTTCGACATCTCTGAGAATGTCGAGAGACATAAAACCTCCTATGCCTTATTCAATGCCCATATAAGAGAAGGGATGTCGATCATCGATTATATATCGTACATGATTGATTAGCTTGAGCGTCTGAGCAAACTTGACTTTTCGTTACATGAACAGTTGATAAGAAAGTTATCCTTAACTCGCTACTGAAGTTCTACTTATCCTTTTTGAGTTATTATAGAATGACTAAGCTTGCAGTGAACTATCATGGTTTGTTAGGATTACTGTAGACATTCGAAAAAGACCATCGGCTCCAGAAAGAGTCAGTGTATGTCGTGGGAGGATCATTTGTAGGTCGTTGTTCCTCAAAGAGAAGAAAGAAGAAGACGGTGCTGAAAAGTCGTACCGCTAATCCAAAGCTGAAGCAGAGCAAAAAGTCGAAGATCGACAAAAGCCAAGCAGAATACTTCTTTTGTAAGAAGCTGGATCATTAAAAGAGAAACTGTCCTACATATATAGCTTCTTTGACCCAAACAGGTCAAAGAACAAGAGAAGCAAGCAATCTATTGCTTCATAAGGTATTTATATGATAACTTCTTGTAATTTCCCTGTCTATGATATACTACCTAGATATTGGATACCGAAAGTCTAATTAATATTTGCAATTCGTTACATGGACTATAGATTAGTAGAAAGTTTAGAGAAGACGAGTGGTTCTTGAATATTGGAGATGGAAGTCTTATTCTAGTTCTAGCTTTAGAAACTATATAGCTTGTTTCAAGTCTAGTAGTATCATATTAGATGAGTGTCATTATTGTCCTTCTTTTATGATGAATGTCATCTCTGTCGGTCTTTTAGCCAAATTCAATTTTAAATTTTTAATAAAAGATAATTTTTGTGATATCATTATGAATGATACTAAAATCATACGAGAATAATTAAAATATGGTATATGCTTACTATTACAGTCTGTTGGTGTAATTTACATATCGAACAAATATCTTTGGATAAATAATGTCAGGGATTCCTACTTTTGATATTATAGACTGGGTCATGTGAAGAAGAACAGAATAGACAAGTTAATCAAGGAGGATATCTTTGAAATTAATGATTGTGAATCATTACCGATCTGTGAATTCTGTCTTGGTAAATGATCAAGTTACTTTTTAAGAGAGAAGGTGAGCAAGCTAGTGATATTTTAGGTCTAGTACATAGTGATGTATGTGAATTTATGAACATAGGCATTAGAGGAGGATATAATTACTTCATTACATTTACTGATGACCTATCGAGGTATGGGTATGTTTACCTTATGAAGCACAAATTTAAATCATTTGAAATGTTCAAACGATTCCATAGTGAAGTAAAAATAGACTAGAAAGAGTATTCAAACTCTTCGATCAAATCAAGGAGGTAAATACCTCACAAGTGATTTTCTGACATATTTAGAAAAGAATGGGATTCTCTCATAATAGATCCCTCCTGAAACACCACAACATAATGAAGTGTCTAAAAGAAGAAATCGAACATTGTTAGACATGGCTCGATGCATGATGGGCTTTACTATTTTACTAATCTTCTTTTAGGGATACACTCTTGATACTGCCTACTATATACTTAACAAGGTCTCGAGCAAATCTGTTAATAAAACTCCATATAAGATATGGACAGTACGTAAGTTGGTGCTCATATACTTTAGGATTTGGGGGTGTCCAGCTTGTGTTAAGTGTTTAAAGACAGACAAGTTTGGATCTGGGTCCGATAAATACTTGTTCGTAGAGTACCCAAAAGAACTAAAGAGTACTATTTCTATCTCGTTGAAGAACAAAAGATGTTCGTTAGCAACATGACAGTCATTTTGGAAAGAAGTTCCTCAGGGAAGGAACTAATACCATTAAAATCGAACTTGATAAAGTTCGTGAGGTAGAAATATCGACACATACATAATCAGATTTGATTGGAGAATCAAATCTAGAGTATGTAGAGGTGTCATTAAGGAGATTCGATAGAGTATCATATCAATCAGATAGATACTATAATTTTTAATCCGAGATGATGATCTTATCGAACTAGATGAGAACGATGAGAATCTAATCACTTACATGGGTGCTATGCAAAGGGTCAACTCCTAGAAATGACTTAATGCCATGAAATCCAAGATGGAGTCTATGGAGATTAATGATGTATAGATACTGATTGATTCATTTAAAGGGATTAAACTCATAGGATGTAAATGAATTTTAAGAAGAAAGAGGAGTAGACGGGAAGGTGGAGACTATAAAATCCGTCTAGTTGCCAAGGGATACCATCAGTATTATAATATTGACTATGACGAGACATTCTCTCCTGTGGTAATACTCAAGTCCATCGAGATCATACTTATGATAGCGGCATACTTAAGTTTTGAGATCTGACAAATGAATGTCAAAATCGCTTTTCTTAAAGGAGAGTTGGAAGAAGAGATGCATATTATACAACCTGAAGGATTTACATCCTCAGATGAATATAAAATATGCAAGCTAAATAGGTTAATCTATGGACTGAAGCAAGTATCTAAGAGTTAGAACATATATTTTGATAAGACGATCAAAATGTATGACTTTGTTAGGAATGGAAAAGAGCTTTTCATCGAAAAATGGGCTGACGATTCTATAGTCATCTTCCTTGTACTATATATAGATGATATATTGTTAATAGAAAATGACATCCCAGCTTTGCAAAGTGTAAAGCGGTGGCTATCATCGTAGTTTTTTATGAAAAATTTGGGAGAAGCATCCTACATTCTAGAGATGAAGATCTATAGAGATAGATCTAAAAAATTACTTGGATTATCTCAATCCACGTACATCGATACCATACTGAAACGGTTCAATATGAAAAATTTCAAAAAGAACTATCTATTGATAGGTCAAAAATTTTTTCTCTTTAAGAAAGATTGTTCGATAATCCCTCAGGAGAGAAAGCGTATGAATAGAATCTCATATGCTTCGACAGTAAAATCTATCATGTACATCATGATGTGTATGAGACCGGATGTGGCCTATTCAATAGGAGTAATGAGTAGGTACCAGTCTGATCCAGAAGAGAACCACTGAAAAGTTGTGAAGATAATCCTTAAGTATTTAAGAATACTTAGGCCAATGACTTATCTATGAAGACACTAATTTGAAACTTGTAGGATATATTGATTTCAGTTTTTAATCAGATCATGATAACAGCAAAAGCGTATTAGATTGCGTGTTCATCATGAATGAAGAAGTGATTTGCTGAAAAAATTTCAAGCAATATACGGTGGCTGACTCAGTATGCGAAGCAGAATATGTTGCAGCATTTGATGCTGCAAAAGAGGCTGTTTGGTTGAAGAAGTTCATTATTAAACTTGAAGTAGTTTTCTCTATTGATGGTCTAGTTTTACTATATTGTGATAGTATTGGAGCCCTAGCACAGGTAAAGGAGCCCAAGTCCCATCACAGAATCAAACATATTTTGCGATGCTATTATCTTGTCCGTAAAATTATGGATCGAGGTAATATCGATCTGTAAAAGATTGATGAAAAAGAGAACCTCACCGACCCCTTTACTAAAGCTCTTGAGATCAAAGAGTTCGATGATTATAAGTAGAAGATGGGTATAAGATACTATCCCGATTGGCTTTAGTCCAAGTGAGAGTTGTTAGAAATTATGTCCTAAAGTCAATTAGCTTATTGTAAATAATTGAATTTTGTATGTGAATTATTGATCAATGAATAAAGTTATTTTGATATTTTTATCACAAGGTGTACATTTTTCTTATTAGAACTCTTATGTTGTGATGAAGTCTTTAGAACTATATTATGATCGATAAAAAAAATTTATCGAATAATTCTTAAATATACTCACGACCAAATGATACGTCATTAAAAGAACGATGACGTTTATTGAGTGTAGGTCGTTGTATGCCATATAGGTTGGTTATCCTCATAATTGAGTATGGAGACACTGATATGTTATATAAGTGAGATGTAGGAGTACATCGTCACTAAACAAATGATTCATCTGCTAAGTACTCTGCTGTCAAGAGCAACTCGTAAAGTGCATGCGCATAAGTGTCCCTAAGACCTGAGATCATCACAATAACTTGCAAGTAACTCACTGTGCTTTGGTGTCGAACTACCTGCATTTCTAATGTAGTGATGGAAGCTACTGGGTATAGTCAAGTACTAGCGAAGTTTGTGTGTGGATCAAAATGGGATTGACTCCTTCGAATTATAGGAGTTAATGCATCGCTGTATTTTAATTTAGTAAATCTTAGTCAGGATAATCCATATAATGGATTTGAAAGATTGAAATACAATATGGATGAATATTTTGGGTTGACAGTTAAACCCTAGGTCCCTTGAGCATTAGGGTCAAAAGGATGAATTAAGCGATAACTATATGTCGAGGTTCTTGAATATTATTTATAAATATTTAATCTATTCGGATGTCGAATATCATTACTAGATGGTGACTTCGATTAGTATAAGGAGTTCTTATACTACCGACTTAGTGTTCGAACTTATGGAGTCGCGCACAAAAGTCAAATAATGTAGAAAAGAATCGACCAAATATTTACTTGTTCAATTTAAAAGTATGAGACTTGATTGAACATATAGATTAACTTAATTGAGAATTAAGTTATAGGTTATATGGAATTAAACACTGACTATATTCAGCTAGTACTGTACATGAGATGCAGGTTTGATTTTGGGGATGAATTAATCAAGTCAATAATTTAAGCAATTTGAGAGATTCGATTTGAGTCCTAATTATTTTAGATTAGATCTAATTTAATTAGACTTAATTTTATTAAAGCATGATAGGTTTAATTTATCAAGTTTGACTTGGACAAGAATCTTAATTGGATCAGGATTAGTAGTATTTTTGAAATTGATTCGAATCGGATTCAAATTGAATTCAAATCTGTATCAAATCTGATTTGATCAACTTAGCCATATTTTTAGCTATTCTCTCACCATGTGGCCGACCAAGATGGTGAAAAGTCCCTTGGGGTGTGCGGCATAAAGAGAGAGGTGCAAGTTGATGCCTCTCCTACTTGGCTTAGGAATCTTTGTATTTTAGGGAGTTGATTTAATTGAAACATGGAGAGTCCTATTTCCAACACCTAAAGGAGTTTAATTTGATTTAGGACCTCTGGTCTATTTAAGGAGAGGTGTAGAGAAGAGAAAAATCAATAAATCCTTGGCCTAGGCGTGGAGATCTCTTTAGTGTGGGCGTCTCCTCTCTCTTAGGCATCACCTCTCCCTGGGCTTCTCTCTCCTCTTGGGCGTCCTCCCTCCTCTTGGCGTGGTAGCATGTGGGCTGTTCCAAGGCCTTGAAATCAGATCTCAAGGCTTCATCTCCTTCCTCTCCAAAGAAGGCGTTCATCCCTNTCTTCTATAGAGTTTGGCATGCACGCGACGTAGAGGATCCGTGCATTTGGATTTCACGAAGCAAATCGATCGAGGAGCTTCTTCAACCTTGATTATTTCTGCTACAAATCTGGGTGAGATTTAATAAACGTTATGAAAATTTTAATTACTAATCTTAACACGTTCCAAATCCGGAACATAATACGGCTATGCTACCGAGGGATAGAGCCCACGATAACACGAAGCCAATCAATCATAATCGGCTAAAATTTATTAAATAAAATATTTAATTTATTATTCATCAAATAATTAAATCAATATTATTTCGGAGCATCTCAATCTAAGAGCAAGTACCAACCTCAAATATCAACATTCATAAATAATAACTACAAATCTATAATCATAAAATAATTAAA
>KE504813.1:141641-153032 GCA_000441515.1 Elaeis oleifera | reverse complement strand
TCATGGAGATTTAAAATAAATAAGAAGCATAAGATCTAGTTACCTTGTTTATCTTAGATCTTTAGACTTCATTAGAAGAATCAGCTAATCCTATTAAAATATCAAATCATCATCAATTTCTATTCGATGAATATAATAAGATTAAATCATAAGAAAAAAGACTGTTGACCGGACGTGTCGGACCATCCAAACATCAGGGTAATTCAGGGTCTCCAAGTTGAGGGTCAAATTTAAGTGACTTGATCAAAGAATTGTGAAGCACAGATCGGATCAAGATCAAGATCAATTAATAAGGTTCATTAATAATAAATTTGAAAGATACTTAATATGATCAAATGAGGTTAACATACAGCACGAATATCAAAGCAGCTTTAGATCATCTTGTTGGAGTCAACATGAGTCCCTAGAAGATGAAGGCATGACTCGATATAGGATTTAGAGACCTTCTTAGAGAGAGAAAGTCGATCATGAGAGAGAAAGTAGAGAGAAAGTGGAGAGAGAATCTTCATATCCTTCAGAAGAGACAATCATGATTGAAATTATTAGAGATCATATCAACATGACTCAATATGAATTAACTATAATCAGATGCTATAAATTTTGAATAAGGACCGGACTAGGATCCAACCTACTGCACGACTTTCGAAGCGATTTCAAATCATCTTATTTCATCTCAAGTTTGTCTTAGAGTCCGTGATGCAGTTAGAGAGAGAAAAAGAGAGAGTAGAAAAGCTCTAGAGAGAGAAAGAGAGAAAAAAATCTTTTCTCTCTTCTTTTTTTTCTTTCTTCTTCTTTCTTTTCTTTTCTTCTTTCTTTTCCTGGCCGAATAGAGGAGGGACACGAGGGGGCGGGGGGGGCGCTTGGTAGCTCGTGCTTCGATGAGGTGCGGCGGCACGGTTGGTGGTCTGGCAGCGGCGACTGACGGTGGTGGAGCCAAAGATGACCGACGGTGAGGTTCAGCCGGTGAAAATTTAGAAAAAATCAAAAAAATAGGGGACTGCCACCTTTTTTTGAATTTCTCCGATCATTGATCGATCACCGACGGCCATGACCTTCGAAGAAGATAGATAAAAAGGTGGGGGTCCAAACCTAGAGGTGAGATGCTGCAAATGACGGTGTCGGTGGTTGGAAAAGAGAGGGAGATGGCTCGACCGAACAGAGAAAAATAGGATCTTGGCTTTTTGTGAATTTTCTGACGAACTCGATGGCTGGCGAGGGTGTGCCATGCCATGAGAAGGAGGAGAAGGAAGAGAGGAAGGTGGGCCAGGGCTTACCTCTGACTTCGGTGAGGTCTCCGATGGAAATTTGAGGCGAACACGAAGAGGGTGTCAGCGGCTTCAACGAAAAAATCCGAGAGAAAGAAGAGGGAGGAAGGCCCGTGGTCATCGTGGGTTGGGGAGAGGGAGTCTTATAGAGTGGAGGGAGGCCGAATCCCTCCTGGATTTGACTTCTCCTCTGGTGAATTTTGGATGGAAGAAGTTTTATCCTCGAAACTTGGCATATTTGAGATTTCGAACATTAAAATATATAACCCTCGTATTGTCCTTAAGCTTTCAAAGTATTTACATCTCAAAGTACTTGTTCCATGAGTTTTCAACATAAATAATTATATAGTATTTAAACTAGATTATTTCTATTTGCAAGATAATGAATTTTTTGATCTCTTAATCTTAGATTGAAATTTCATAATTTTTATTTATAAATTATTATTTTGATTAATTTTACATGAGAATCATAATCGATCTTATCTATTCTTCATAAACATAGAAAAGTCTAGAGCATTAGATGCTCAAAATTCTTCTAACCATTGCTATAATAAAAGAACAAATTATCGAAGATAGTATTGCAACATCTAAACAAGCCCAAGAATTAATAATCTTGTCCTTTCATTTATTAACGGTGGTCTCTTTACAAAATCAAATCTCCGTTCATATCACTTACTGCATTAGTATTCTTAACTAGTTTTAGTATAATTCAACCACCATACTTCTATTATGTACTTTGATATGAACCCATTGAATTCTCCAAGGCTATCGGATGAATCCTACTAAAAGATCCAACCTTCTAATTTTTTTTAGATAGAACTAGAATAAAATTTTAAATTTCTTTATCTTTACTATTTCTCGAGCATGTCATATTAAAATTAAATCTTGATCCACTTTCTATATTTAAAATCATTGCATAAGTTTTCACTACTCATCTAAAATTTCATATATCTAGAATTAATTTGGAGTAAGTAAACTCTAGATTTTTTGACAATTGAGATAATTTCAAACTAACCTTTCTTTATAAAATGATTAACCCAAACCTCCAATAAATTAGAAGGTCTCAAGTCAATATCATTGTAAGTAGAATTAATTTGGTTATCTCTTATGGATAGCTTCTTTCATCATGACTCTTATATCAATAAATAACTTGATATGAAATCTTATCGCTTATTTATTAAAAACTTATATAAGTCTTTTAAAAATTTAAAATAACAAGATACCTTAGATCAGCTCAAAAACCTAAATTTTGACTTGAAATAATCAATGTATTCCATTACTTTCAATAGACTTAAGAAAGATCAAGTAATCTAATATAAAAGATGGCAATACAAATTATTAAAGATTCCACTAACATGTGCATGTCATCCAATCCATAAATAACTAAATATATATGTATATTTTATTTACCTATAATTTTATACATAATCCTTTTATGCTCGAAAAAAACTTGTTTCTTGTATGATGTAATTCTTCTTAGCCCATATGTCCTAAACAAATTTATTCTAATAAATCCAAAATTGTAATGATTAAATCATCAAAATTTGAAAAGCCATCATGATCTTCATCTATATCAAGTTTGAAACTCTGAAATCATCTAAATAATAATTGAACAAGTATACTCAGTATAACATATCAATATATCTTATATTATTTCAGAGTCAACATCTCTCATACTTAAGTCAAGCCTTATTTATTGAAATTCAAGGTATATTTCATCCAATTCTTTAATACACTTTGTATACCGCTTTATGCAAAAATTTCATTATAATGCCTATTGATCCGAAATCCAGACTTTGAATTCTTTCTGCTACTTCTATCATATTTCTTGTAATCATAACCTTTATACTTAAATCCTACTTAAGTCATGTCCTCATTGATCATAACCTAAGTTCTGATATTACTTATATCATGTCCTAGTCATTTAATCCATGATATCAAATAATCATAACCTATGCTCTGATTCTATAAAATATTATGCTCCAAATTCGAGATATAACACGGTCATGCTATCGAGGGATGGAGCCCACGATAACATGAAGTCAATCAATCATAATCAGCTAAAATTCATCAAATAAATATTTATTTTATTATTCATCAAATAATTAAATCAATATTATTTCGGAGCATCTCAATTTAAGAGCAAGTACCAACTCCAAATCTTAATATTCATAAATAAATAACTACAAATATGTAATCATAAAATAAACTAAACTTCTACTATCAAATTTTCAAGCTTGCTACGCAGATCCTCAAGTTTAAATCCTTCATCAGTCCTAACTTTTTTTTGTAAAAAAATAAAAAAATATGAGCTATACTAGTTCAGTAAGTAGAACTGACGCTTCCTTATCGAATCAAGCATAAGTTTTTCATGATAATATAATATTTAAAAATAACAGATAATATAAAATAAAGTATTTCATAGAATATATAATAAAATAAGTCATAAAACAATCATGCATGTATAAATCATGAACATTTCATAAACATGAATCATAAATCATTTTTGTCATATATTCGTGTCATATTTCAAAATATTGCTCACAGATATTCATGCTAAGGTCACTATTATACTCATAACATGATCATATTTTTCAATCAATAGAGTTCTTATTTCGTGTGCTAACTTTATACCCATTGATGGAGCCATGTTTCATGTAGATACTAGCTTCGGATGTCGATCTTTCTGAAGGAATTCATTCATAGCTATCTGAGAGCTTTTGAAATCTTTATTTTTTCTTAAACTATATATATATATAGGTGAAAAAATCATAAAATTTATACTTCATAACCACGCTATTTTCATAAGACATATTCATAAAATCAATGCTCATAATAAATATACTTTTTATATCATATATACTGATCTTTATTTATGAAAATATGATTTCATCAATAAAAGGTCATATGCATGAAAACTATGGAGATTTAAAAATAAATAAGAAGCGTAAGATCTACTTACTTTATTTATCTTAGATCTTCAGACTTCATTAGAAGAATCAGCTAATCCTATTTAAAATATCAAATCATCATCAATTTTATTCGATGAATATAATAAGATTAAATCATAAGAAAGAGGACTGTTGATCGGACGTGTCGGACCATCCAGACACCAGGATAATTCAGGATCTTCAAGTTGAGGGTCAGATTTAAGTGACTTGATCAAGAATCGTGAAGTACAGATCGGATCAAGGTCAAGATCAATCAATAGGGTTCATTAATAATAAATTTGAAAGATACTTGATATGGCTAAATGAGATTAACATACAGCACGAATAGCAAAGCAGCTTCAGATAATCTTGTTGGAGTCAACATGAGTTCCTAGAAGATGAAGGCATGACTCGATACAGGATTCATGGACCTTCTTAGAGAGAGAAAGTCGGTCATGAGAGAGAAAATAAAGAGAGAAAGTGGAGAGAGAATCTTCATATCCTTCAGAAGAGGCAATCATGATTGAGATCATCAGAGGTCATATCAAGGTGACTCAATATGGATTAACTGTGATCAAATGCTATAAATTTTGAATAAGGACCGGACTGGGATCCAACCTATTGCATGACTTTCGAAGTGATTTCAGATCATCTAATTTTTATCTCAAGTTTGTCTTAGAGTCCGTGATGCAGTTAGAGAGAAAAAGAGTGAGTAGAAAAATCTTAGAGAGAGAAGGAGAGAGAGAAATTTTTCNCTCTCTCTCTCTTCTTTTCTTTCCTTTCTTTTCTTCTTCTTCTTTCTTTTCTTTTTTCTTTTCTTTCTTCTTTCTTTTCCTGACCGAACAGAGGAGGGACACGAGGGGCGGGGGGGCTTGGTGGCTCATGCTCTGACGAGATGCGGCGGCACGACTGATGGTCCGACAGTGGCGACCGACGGCGGTGGAGCTAAAGATGGCCGGCGGCGAGGTTCGGTCGGTGAGAATTTAGAAGAAATCGAAAAATAGGGGACCACCATCTTTCTTGAATTCTTCGATCATTGATCGATCACCAGCGGTCATGACCTTCGAAGAAGATAGGTAAATAGGTGGGGATCCAAACCTAGAGGTGAGACACTGCAAATGATGGCGTCGGCGGTCGGAAAAGAGAGGGAGATGGCTCGGTCGAACAGAGAAGAATAGGGTCTTGGCTTTTTGTGGATTTTCGATGAACCCAACGGTCGGCGACGGTGGGCCATGCCATGGGAAGGAGGGGAAGGAAGAGAGAAAGGTGGGCCGGGGCTTACCTCCAGCTCCGGTGAGGTCTCCGACGAAAATTTGAGGCGAATACGAAGAGAGTGTCGGCGGCTTCAACGAAAAATTTGAGAGAAGAAAGGGAGGAAGGCCCGTGGTCATCGTGGGTTGCTTAGGAGGGGGAGAGGGAGTCTTATAGAGTGGAAGGGAGGCCGAATCTCCCCAGATTCGACTTCTCCTCTGATGAATTTTGGATGGAAGAAGACTCCAGCGGGAGTCTTCTTCATTTGCTTCCTCTTTTTTTATTCTATGGGCTTGATGGGCCACAATTTGGGTGGGCTTGATTTTTAAACAAAATATTATAAATCTATTTTTTTCTCATGGCATCCGATGCAATCGGATGAATCTTTCTTTCAATTTTTGACTGGACCCATATCTGACACAATCCAATGCAAACTTGACATGACACATTTTGACTTCTATAAGGTTAGGTGATGTTCCCAAGTGCCAAACAACGATGACTTCAATAGATGCATTATAACATACTGGCCTGCCACTTTTCTATTGTAACTTGGGTCCATACATTGAGTTGCCATGGTCACCCATGGCACACATCTTGTTAGAAAAGATCTTGTTATAACCCTTCTTGAACTTTTGGTTAACTCTGTGCCGCTGTTGGAAGGCTTTCTTGATGCTTCCTTACCCTCAAGAGTGAGAGGCTCTCATGGTGCCTTAAGGTTTATGCATGAGGCTGTTGAATGAGGCAGTGGTGGTTTTGAGAAGCAAACGTCATGTCTGCACCTTGCTCGTTAAATTATGCCTTAGACATACACAAGCTATTATTCTTGCACGTCTTTGCGGTGTTTATGCTCAAATGCCACACTTTTGAATGAATCCATATGTTCTTTACAATAATCAGTAAGTAAATATTTGGCATTGCAGGTTAGCCTAGCAAATTCTGTTTCAAAATGTAACGTAATGCCTACTTTTATTTCCCGATTCCAACATTGCATCTCCAACATCTATGAACATTCCAAGAAATCCGCATGGCTTATTCGTCGTACCTTGAGGCTGTGGCCTTTGATTCATTGTGAGGTTCCATGTTTCACCTTGTACGTACGTTTTTTCCCTCTAAAGCTTGCTCATGGATGGCAGTCACTGTATCACGCACTGCATAAACAAGATCTTACATTTGATGCAGCCGCTATCATTTCAGCTTTCTGACCTCTCAATATAATAACTGTTGCAGCTCATGGTAGAGACACAACTGTTTTCTGTTCTGTCAGATTCTCCGCTTTCCACGTACGAGCATGAGTACTCTTTGGGAACATACTACATAATGCATGATCGATCAAGAGCTCCTTCATAGGATCAAAAAGCTGCAGAATTTGTCAGGTTGCATGAGTACACACCACCGCTGCTCGGTGAATTATTGCTACATAATGTTCATAATTCACATGCAATGAGGGTTCCTTTTGGCCATAACAAGTGTGATGCATCCCGGTCCTTTAAAATGGAATGTCATGGCTGATCAGAGGTCTGTTTGCTCCTCCATTTTTGTATATTTATATCCAAAAAAACTTCTATTGAGCGGGCATTGGTGGCCAAGGCATTTCCTTTATCTCATGTGTCAACAAATTTAGGGTGATTCAAATCACAATCATGACAACGGAACAAGCTTATTGTTTTAGGGATTGCTCATTAGAGAACACATGCAATTAAATGCTTGAAAGTTGACCATACCATAATTTATTAACTGGACAACTATTATACAACTTTTCGTGCCACTGGACTCTAAAGCAATACATCATGCAAGATTCGATGATTTAATTTGATCAATAATCGTCAGTTCATACGATTCATACTTTACTTCTCTACTTGTTCTTATTATTGCAGCTTGGTCCTTGCAATGTTTGCCAGGAGTACTCTTGGAGTGGCAGCCTGGTCTGCGAAGCTTAGGATGCTTTAGTTTCCAACACAATTTTATTTCTCTTGTTCATTATGTAAAGTTTAAAGTTGATGATTGATCGCTGTAAAGAAGAGATCGGAACACAAGAAAACGATAGACGATGAAAGTATTACGTGAGTTTGAAAATTTTAATTTCATATGCTATTATGAAATTTTCTCACCAATCATGCACCTTATGATTTGTAATTCAGAAAATGCGTAAAATCATGTGATATCATGTTTTCTCAACTGGCGAATGGGACCATGTTTATTTGTTCTTGTTATTTTGTCTTGCATCCAAGGTAAACGTACATGGTCTGAAACTACCGTAAAGAGAGAGATAATCTTTTGGGAGTTTGAAGATTTCCGGAGCAATCATTGCAATTTTTCAGAAGAGGAGACTTTTAGTCGACATCGGCAGCAGGATGTCTATGATCGCCATGCCCACGTGGGACTTGATAGAGACATGCCTTTGGGTGATGCGGCGTGCTATCGTACGGGTGGATCTTCCTTTGTTGCATCGCATCAGGAAAAGAATCAAAAGAAGGCTAGAAAGAAATTGACACCCCGCCAATAATGGGTCCTCGTTATGGTATAATTTTAAAAAGAACGGCAACTATTTGCCTGGTCTGCATCAACTGGAAATATCAAGAAATAAAAAGTGACCATTTTAAAGGTTGTTGTCTGCCATTATAACGGAATGTTGTGAAACCTGGAAATATATACTGTCGACCTTTCCATATTAGCTTAAGTTTTTGAGATTAATTATAAGGCATGCATGAGTGTGCATTTCCAATGTGCATGTCCATGCATATAATATAGGCATGCTCTTCTTCTCAAAAAATGTTGGCATACTCTTTAAACTGACCAATTCATTGAAAGTTATCCCCATTTGGCAAGTTGAACCATGCCACCTTAATTTAATGCATTCATCATCACCTGTTTTTTTTTCTAATGACAGTTGGTATGCAGCAAAGTAGACTCTGGCTAGTAGCATCCAATTTGACTGTTTTATAATGTGCCATGCAAATAAATGTGATGCTATAATTAAATAATATGCTGTTCCTTGTTTTCTAGACTTAGAAAACTATGAAGTTTGGGGCTTGTTTGGTACTTATTTCCCGTTTAAAAATTTTCTTTTAAAAATCCAAGAAAACGAACTAGAGTGAATAATGAACCATTTTGTATAATCTCATAGAGCTTTCGATAGCAAAATATTATTTTCCAAAATAAAAGTAAGAATAAGAGAAGTTTGGTGACGCTATATATCTTCAACATTGATCTCCATGGTGTGGCACTAACTTGTATAAAATAGAAACAAAAAAGCAACAATAATACCAAATATGCCGTTAACTTTCTTGTTTCATAATAATAAATTATTATTATTTTTTTGATGCAAGTTTCATAAGATTAAGATGCATGGCCAAGAAAATAGGCACAGATACACTATGTTTTATGAGAGGCCTTTCTTTCGTGCCAACCAAAGATTTGGCACTACGTTACATTAGGAGCTGGTCGATCGTAAAGTTCTCTTAGATGTAGGAATACCCTATTAAGTCTAAACCAAGATTTCGAAGAATGGCCTCTATTACGTTTCTCCTACAGTAGAACCCGCTGCATGCATGGGCCCAGTGAACTGTATTTTAGGACCAAGGTTCCGAAGCTAGAACAAAAGTGCCTAGCCACTTTCCATTAAGGCACTGAAGAGGGCTAAAACCTAAAGTTAGTTTCTCGATGCTCAGCTTTCCGAGTCGTGCATGGAAGAATCTTTTCTTAAAAGAAAATTCTTGTCATGATTTTGTAATGACGTCCTCAATTTGAATGTTTGGATATTATGACATCATCAACTAAATTAGTCAGCCCCAAGTCCTACGGAATTCTAGGAGCCCAATCATGAAAGGTAAACATCGGCCTCGCAAGCCGTTGGTGCTGTAGGATTGGTGTGGTATTGCTAGGACACTTGTTAACAAATTCCCTGGACCTTAGCTTACAACAGCCAAAGTCTGTTTCCAGCTTTGCCAACGTTGCCGCTGAGCTCCGGTGAGATCCTCGGTCGAATGCCAAATAATTATGTCTTGATTTCAGTTGAAAGATGAATTTGTCAAAAAAATTCTCTTATCAAATTTAATCGATGAAAGGTCCTTCAATGTTTAAATTAGTCGGAGTTAAAAAATAGTGAAAAAATCACGAAGACGAGAGCTCAATATATTTAAAAGTTTATTTGATCCCCTTCTTACCTCCCTTTATATAAGGGTGGAGTTTGTCTTTGCTTTATAACTTCCATTCCTTGAAGTACATGAATGTAGGAGTTACTGAATTCAATATGGGTTTAGGAGACAGTTAATTTGATCCACAATGTCTTAATAATGGGTAGTTAATGCCACTTCCTAGGAGTCATAACCGTTCCATCGATCCCTAATTTCACGGGTCATGGGTTTCAATTTCTTAATAGATTCTCCATTGGGACCTAAGTTGGCTAGTTGACTTGTTGTCGATCTTCAGCCGAATGAGAGGGTCGGATCTTTATCGAGATCGATTTTCTTAACTTTTTGATAAGTTAGACTTATGCGGCCTTCTGATGAGCTAGGTTTATTTAACCTTCTGGTGAGGTAGATTTTCTTGATTTTTTGATAAGATCGTCTTACTCGGCTTTCTGATGAGATTGAATAATTCGATCCTCTAATAATCAAGACTTATTCAGCCTTTTGATGATCTACTTCTCAGATCAGCTTTCTGATATCCTTAATATTTTGGTGATTTCGATCTTCGACTTTAGGCTTAGGTGCTCTTAGACCTGTGGTCCTTTATAAAATTACTTGCCATGTGTTCATTAATGATAGGGAAGCTGGTCTATACGTCGAATCAGCCAACAACATCACACGAAAGTTTTTACCTCAAGAAGTCACATTGAATCAACGTTATATGATGTGTCATCTTTATCTCCTCCCCCCCCTTCCATAGAATAGGTTTATTCTATAATGTAAACATAGAATCTATACCATTTCAAGTCTTTCTTTAGCCAAGAATGCAGTGCACTCGGCATGTTCTCCATTTCGTTCTTCTATCCGGATAAGATTGCCCCTGTGCAATTGGGGCTATTTTAATCCAAGTGGCAAAGCTTCAACTTGACTATATATCTACCAGCTCTTCATCGTAAAAGATTCTAGTGGCCATATGTCACCTACCAATCTCTCTCTCTCTCTCTCTCTCTGCCACCTATTATTAGTAGTGGCATTCCAAGTGGGCCTCATGCATTCTATTTCGTATCTGACGAAACAAGAATCGGTCAACATCGCCAACATGGCTACGAATTTTAGATATGAGGAGG
The DNA here is from genome assembly GCA_000441515.1 of Elaeis oleifera. NCBI lineage: Eukaryota > Viridiplantae > Streptophyta > Magnoliopsida > Arecales > Arecaceae > Elaeis > Elaeis oleifera. The sequence continues at coordinate 142,332 of KE504813.1, read as the reverse complement.
GGATTCTTAGATTTCTTGGTGATATGCGTTGATTTGCTGGTAACCATGCGCGCCACGCCGAACCATGGAAAGATATAAATGAAAGTCTCCGAACTTAGTTTTGCCAAACAAGAATCAACGATGAAGTTAGGTAGAGGATTAGATTTTTGAGCACTAATTCGCCCATTGTATCATCACTAACCCAGGTGCCTCACTTTAGGATTGTTAATTAATTAGAAGATGCAGGCATGGGAATTAATTCTTCTTCTTCTTTTGTATGTAGGTGAAAGCGAGAGATACTCTAGCAGTAAAATTATTGAGGTGTCAAAATATTTGGAGGAACACCTTTCCAAATTTCAAAACTGGAACCTCTTCTATTTGAAGAAGTGCGACGACCATTATTGGGCTATTGCCCTGTTCACCATGATAGTTTTGGATGCATGCATGCTTGACATTTTTTCCCACAAAATCACAATAGAGGTGGCACAATTAGTTCGTTTCAAGTTGTTGAGCTTTGAAGCTTTCTACATGTATAGCCTTAGGATGTGCGTACACGCGAATGCATGCGGGGTGCATGTCATGGTGCGGATGGGCCAGTGCACTCCAGGGCGGCTCAACATATTTGGAGGTCTAAAGTTAAAATTAAATATAATTATTTAATTAAATTATATAATTTTTATTAAATTTATTTTCTAATTTTTGAGATGCAAAA
>KE504813.1:108054-139635 GCA_000441515.1 Elaeis oleifera | reverse complement strand
CGGAGGCTGGTCCCGTGGTCCGCGACCGCGATGCCGGATGCGAGCGAGCGAGGGGCCGTCCTGGAGGGCGGGATCGGGACGCCGGAGGCGGGATCGGGACGCCGGGATGCGGAGCGTGGAGGGCCTGGAGGCGGGACCGAGACCGCGGGACGCCGGAGGCGGAGGCTGGTCCCGTGGTCCGCGACGCCGGGATGCGAGCGAGCGGGGGCCTCCTGGGGCGCGGGCCTAAGGCAAGAGCTTCGGTGGCCTTGCCCTTCAGCCATCCCTGGTGCACTCGCATGCTTGCATGTCTTGATGGAATGCTTTAGTACTGCATGTTTAGTTTACTTCGATTCAAGTACAGCCAAATGGTAATTATTCTTATATTTTTGATAAAAAAGATCATGATTATTCTTTTTCTCTCTTTGAAATATCAGTGTTTTTTGTAAATAAGACTATTTTGCATAACAAAAGAGGGAAAAAAAATAACAACAAGACTATATCTTAGCAATTGCACCACCCTTCTGTTTTTTAGGAGGTTCTATATGTAAACCTCAGTAGGGCCTTTTCCAATTGTCTGTCATGCATGCATGGATTACTTTCCATCATTTGTACGTATAAACTGATTGGTATAAGTACACCTGAACTATTTTCTACACCAATAAATCTCGACACTAATTAAGCAATTTAGTGCATGGTTGAGCAAAGCCATTCTCTGGTAAAAAAAATAAATTTTACTAAAATTATCTAGCGTCTTTTCAGTAATTCATAAGCAAACAAATGTATGGTCTTAGTCCGATCACGTTAGATGTAAAATGCAGCGGGGCATGTGGACTCTATTGCGGCCAAAGACAATTAATGGAAATGCGTGGTGGGAGCCAAACCATATATTGACCTGATAGGAATAAATTCCACTATCAAAACTCACCATTCAAGCGTCATTCTTCCATTAAATCAACCAATCAAAGCTTGAGAGTATTATAAGTTTCCTACTACTAGGAAAGCAAAGCATGAATTTAAATCTTGAATCCTAAAGACATCGTATCTAGGAGAATTAGTGCCCTAACATGCGTCATTCTCAACGGTGTGGTAGAGAATGCTCAACAAATGCCTTGTATGCATAGCCATAGCCATGCATGTAATGAATCATGATCGTTGGTTCTTATAATGATACATCAAGATACGTGATTAATGAATGGAGGTTATAGGAATCAGCAGCTTCTATTCATTGCGTGTATGTCACATGGTCCATGTAGTACTGTAACAAATGAGAATAAATTAACAAATAAACAAGTAGCTAGCACACAAAAATTGAGGTACCTATTTATATATGTACCCTCAACTCTCCAAAATTATATTTTGCTTAGCATGTGACGCACCTCGGAAATGGAATTTCTAGATACAACGAGAGCTCCTTTATGCACAAATCCCCTTAAAACAACCACCACATGCCCCTCTTCCCCTCTATTTAATTATTGACTGAGATTAACTATCTCTTACCCCAAGAAACTTAGTTTAATAAAGAAAGAAAGGATAAAATAAGATACATTGTGCCGCATGGTAGTTAAACAGTTATAAACCGACCAAATAAGGAGAACCTGGCCATCGGGAGGTGGTCAAAGTGGAGGGTAGAAAATTATGGAGTGGGTGGTGAGGCCACCCACATCCATATATATACTTTTATTTTTAACATATACTTGAAGGCGTATGTGGGTGTAGGATAAGTCAAATGTGGAGGAGGTGGGAAATCAGTGAAATCCTACGTTTTGGCTTTCTACATTTCTCAGGGCAATATGCTACAAAATGAGCTGCTTCTCGGTATTCTTATGTGCCATGTGACCAGAGCATGTGGCTAACCACCTGATATTTTGAATTCATTGCAGTGGTTATCAAGCCATTTGATGGATTAAACACCTTAAATCTCTAGTTAGATAATTGTATTGAGGATTATGAATATTGGGTCCAAAAACTTAATGACTTAAGTTTTATCCAATTGCTATATCAAGATCTTCTTCTGATTGGACTCGAACACCTTTGTTTCTCCTTAACAGTAGCAAGGTCTATGGATGTTTCGGTCGAAATGTTCGAATATAAACATGAAAGGTAGAGTTGGTAGATTCTATAATGTTAGGTTAATGCTCGTGAGATACCAAACAAAAATAAGAACAAACATAGGACAATGATGCTGTCAAGCAAATAGATAACCCTCACACTGCTACTATAAGTAACTTGAACGATTAAATCAACCAATATCTCAATGATATACAGGGTGGGATATACTACCAATTCAAATTGCATGCAGATCGAATCGTACCATCGGCAAATCGAATCACCATCCGAATTTTGTTAAATATCTCCCTCCTTACACTTATAGTAGTACATAACAACCATGCAATCTTAGGTTGAATGGTTGCGATGAAGGTTCCCTACCACGTTGCTGGTGCTGATTGTTAAACATATGACTCTCACTTTGTAATGTTGACTCAATTATGACTAGTAGTTAAATATTAATGGTACTCACATGGCGCCGTCAACCTTCATGTGCAAGCAACAAATGGGGTATAAAATAAAGAATACGCTGCCAAGATATAGCAAGCTCAAAGTGCAAAAAGAAAAAAAGAAAAAAAAACAACACACCCTACCAACTCTCGGAGAAATCTAGTGGGGCCCCTCTAATCATCAATTCGAATCCAGAACTATACTTTGTAGTTTGTACACCTTACAGTTCATAAGCATAAGAATGAGTCCTGGCCATAGTTTTTTATAAAGAAGAAGGAATCCCGTTTAAGGAAATCCAAGCTTGCAAAGATTTGTGATTGGGTCCCCACCAAAGGGTTTAACAATTAATCCCCCGTCATTCCTCCTCTGGAACCACTTTTTTTCCCCAAAAGCACACCATAGGTTTGGCACACCCAACAGCCTCAAAAAGTCCCTAGGAAGCCACATAGAAGCTCTTCGAAACTGGTCGGCGAAGCTCATCATCCCATGATTTCGCCTTTTCATGGCTTTCCCACGCGTGATCAAAACCCTTTTTCTGCACTCTCTTAGTTTAAGCTAAAAGGTGGTGCTGCACAAGGGAAGTACTGCATGCCATTGAGCTTGCTTTGGGAGTGCTAACGAAGCTGCCCACCGACCACAGGGGAAGTGCCTCGAGAGGCATGAGGTTTAGGACTTAAAAACAAGGTCAAGACGCGTTCCAATACGTGGCCATGGTGTTCATCCCCATCTAGCTAGCCAGGGGAGGTGATGAGGCGATCCCCTAGGGCACACACCCCTGTGATAAAACGTGGAAGGATGGTACCAATATTCTCATATCAACTTTGTATGTTGCCCTTGGTGGATTTTGTGCCTAGCTAGGCCAAGGGTGGAAAGATGGTTCTGGTCACTTCAAGGCCAATAAAATATATGAGCTTCCATGCGCCAAAATCCTATCCTATCTCTTCTTTTAACATGAAAAGGAGAGATTTAGGAAACCAAGGCTTAATGCATGCACATGCCGCCCCACCAAGAGCTCTCACTCTCAAACAAGAGAGTGGGTTTCACCATCAGTCCTAGAGCTTCCAACTCAAAAGATAAAATTCCCTCTTCTCACCTCTCAAAGCCCGCACCATATCTTAAAGAAGCATATATACAAACCTAACCCTAAGTAGAACCATTAGCACTAATTAATTACTAGGTCTATTTTAATCTAAAGGCAGCTTCTTTGGTGATTGGATAGCTACCATTCAATTAGGAATGACAATCAACAGATGTCTTAAAATAAAGTATACGAGGAAGTGATGATTAATTCAAGTTCATGAACCTACATTTGGATAGGAATATATATTGCTAGCTGATATCCATATATTATTCCTTCTAATGTAAGTGGTTGTTTACTTGCTACTCTTTCTTTGTTTCCACCAGGAGAGGAGAATGTTAGAAGTTGTAATATTACAAATCCTTCGAGAATATAAAGACTTCAATGAAGAGTACCATAATATAATTAAACAAATGCTTCCAAAAAATTTATTTCTATATAATTGACATGTAACTTTTCGATCGTTCCGTTGACTAAGTACAGCTTGTATCTATAGTGTATGGGCCGTTAGTGAGTGAAGCAATACGAATTAAAGCGCCCGTAAGGTATGTAACCTTTTTTTTTTTTCCTGTTTGCGGTTGTGCTTAGTTTTTGGAATAGGAATAAAATGCAAGGCAAATCAAAGATAATCTTTTCTAGGTTTCAACCTTAGAAAAAAAAATATTGACAATTAATATTTTATATTATCATTGAACCCGATTGACGTTTTCTTTTTTATTTTTTGGGGTACATCGAACCCCATTGACGTTTAATAAGCGTTTTTTGGACTATTGAGGTGCAAGTTGTAGTTAGAACATAAGCTTTCATAAACACGTAGGACTCCATGCATCGCATTGACACAAAGGCAGCTAAAAGCCAAAGGGGCGCTTAAGGGCAGTGGGAAGCGCCACCTGTCAAGAATGCTTGTCAATAGATTCAGTGGGACCCAGACCGGAGAGGGGTGGGACCCAGAACCAGTACTTGGGCCCTTGGAGTCCACGATGGAAAAGCTGGCCGTCAGATTCGGCAGCGGCCACGTCCCACATGGCGGAAAGTGGCGAGATATTTTCTATTCTGGAAGGTGGGACCCGCGCTATAGCTATAGAGTTGGTTGGTTGGTTGGTTGGTTTCTTTCTCTCGGTGAAATGACGGTAGTGTTTTCCTGTCCTGAGTTGGCTTTCTGGATTGAATATAGAGAAGCAACTTTCTTTCCTTCTCTACTTTTCTTCATGTCAACATGATTGACAGACTATTATTTGGAGGAATGACAGGATTTAAATCTAGAGAAGGAACTCTCAGGGTTGAATATGGAGAAGGAACTTTTCTTTCCTTCTCTACTTTCTTCATGTCAACATGATTGACAGTCTATTATCTGTAAGAATGACAAGATTAATTTTAAAATAATAATGAGTTGGAGATTATCATTTGGTGGATGCCTCAGCTGATTCATTTACATGCATCCCATAGCATCTTATATGGCTCATCGTACTACTAGCTGTCAATGAATTTTTATGATTAGTTTGTCTCTAAGAATTTAGGGTATTTCTAGCTTTATCGGATATATTTACATTCAGCATGTTTGAGCTGTATTTTCATCTACGGTATTGAAAATAACTCATTATGGTTCAAAACTATTATTGAGCATTATAACACTTTTCATAGGCATTACTTATTCAAAATATTTTTTAAAATTTAATATTAAAAATAATTACTAAACAATGGCTGCTATAGTGATGCTATAACGGGAAATAACAAGCAACAGCGAAAAAGAATGGTGTTATATTCCTTTAGATACAATAACCTGTATATTTAGACATTACAATCATTTTTAAAGGGATTTTTTTGAGAAAGTTAAAATTTGAAAAAAATATTAATTTATTAAAAAAAGTACAAGAAAAATAATGGTGTTATTGTATTGTAATTATCTATTATTATGAGAAATAATAAAAATAATGAAAATAAAGCTATTACATTTGCTCATGATATTGGCCTTGATAACTTAACACAGCTGGTCGAAACCATTATAATGTTATAATGCCATTATTTCAACCATAATTAAGATATTGGATTGTGTCGGATTGTACTGCTATTGGCTACTTGGAGATACAATATAATTGATAGCTTGATTCTATCTCAAGCTATATAACATAGTATATACTGATGTATTCCCACCTGACATGATGCTACAATACTGATTGATATTTGTTAATTATCTCTTATACTTTAAATTATCTTACAAAGAACAATATATTCAAATTCACTATCATAAATGATAATTAATTAATTATTATACAAAGCTCCATGTCCTTCAAATTTTGATAAAGTCACAATGAATTTAAATATTGTGATTTTTGTAGCAGGGACTTGTTTGTATTGTTCTGTTTTTCATCATTCCATTAAAGCTTCCTAGCCATGGTGCATTTTATGCCATGCATATTCATGTCAATTAATTATGCTTGTAGAATCTGCATTCGTCCTACCACATGCCATAAATATGCATTGGTTGCACCAAAACAGGGCATCATGGTTGCTAATAGAAAGATACGAGTAATATTTGGCAGTGGCCTACAAGAGATCTCGCAGACCATGTTGATTCTCCCTTTCCTTGAGTACTACTCATGATGGCATAAAGTTTTAGAAGATCTTATCATGACTAAAGTTCTCCTTTTTTTCTTGTCAAAAAGGAAATAATTAAGGATCTTATATAGGAGATACTTTAGTAGTCGTTGCCCATATCATTGATATCATCAAATGGAATAATGTAGTAGGTGGCCTTGCTAGTTCAATGCACACCTCTGCCGTTATTTGGTCGCAAAGTAGCCCCACGAGAATCTTTCACCATCAAAATCTATTTAGAGATCGTCAGATTATGGATGCCAATACCACCACCCCATCCCTTCATTTTGAGAATTGTACTCTTGATAAAGTGGATGCCCCTTTCGTCCTTAGTTTATTACGTGGAAAAGAATAAATATTGCTAAACAAACCTTCCTCTAAATTATTCAAGATATCTTAGTATATAACTCCTTGGACTAACATTATTATTCACACTTTTTTGATATCTTGGTTGGGCTTTTTAATTTATACGGACAACTCCATAGTCAAGTACAATTGCTTAGCATATATCTAGACAAAAAATGAAATCTGTTTGCTCTAAGTAAACCAATGAAATCAAAGACTATAACCGTGGTTTCTAATGCAGTGGAGTTTAAACAAACCCCACCTTTTGACTTGAAAGACTTGAGCACCCACAATGATTTCTTAAACAAAAGTGAATTTTGTGGACTGCAGTAATAGCATAGTTCGAGTACCTGGCTATTATTATCCAAATCAGTGGACACACCGCAAGCATGCACATAGTTGTGTGCATGGGCGTGCACATACACTCGCATAGCACACTCATATGTCTGAGATTTTCTATAAATCTTTTTTAGATTTCACCTAGCATAGCCATTGGATTTCAGGGAGATGCTCTTGTTACTGTTTCCTTTCTTTGAGGTCAAGTCCATGCAAGATGCTTGAAATGCCCTAGTAGTTAGAACCTTGCAACTTATATTACTACCAAAACAAGCATAGAAAAAAATAATTCGCCTTTTTGATGGAAGGTGTGATTCATGGTCATGAAAAACTCATACCAACAAAACAATATTTAACGATATTTTTTTTTAAAAAAAATAAGGGTCACAACTTGCTTCGAAAATGGAGTGATTGCACAGCCAGAGTTTCTACATGATAGCAAAATATCCGATTGAGTGGGAACTAGGGGTGAAAATAGGCCAGGCTAGGCCAGGCTTTGGCTTAAACAGGTCAGGCCTGTATTGTAAAATACTAGCCTGAGCCTGGCCTGTTGGACTGGTTCAGACTTAAAATGAGGCTCGGCCTGGTCTGTTTTGCAAATAAAAAGCCTGGCCTAGCCTGAAAGCCTATTTAAAAAGACTCTTCCGTCTTCTTGATTCTCGAAAGGACTAAGATAATTGGATATTGATGGATAAGATCAATAATTAATTAATTATATATATTAATAAATAATAATTTTATTAATTATATATATATATATATATAATTTATACAGACCAGCCTGTAGGCTTTCAGGTCAGGCTTTGAAATTTTAGGCCTGACCTATTATTTAAACAGGTCTTTTTAAAAACCTATATCTGGCTTATTTAGATAAATAGATCAGACCAAGCCAGGCCGACAGCAGGCCAGGCCGTAGGCCCCTGACAGGCCGCCTGGCCTATTTCCATCCCTAGTGGGAACTATAAGATTTATCTTGGCCTAGTCTAAGCCGATATGCACTTCATGAACAATGGTTCCTGCATTTGTGTAATTAAATCTGTAAAAGAACTGCACATTACTCCTACAATCTTCCCTAAAGACAAATAATAGTTGGACAATTTGGATCTCTTTGGGGAATAAAGTAATACTGTTGTTAATAAAAAACTTGCATTCACATGACAATTATAAACTTCTAAGTGTCGTAAATAACATCATGCTAAATTTGATTAAGCACTTTGTGCCTAATCTTCCCTCGGGATAAAAAATAAAATAAAAATATAAATCGACATCATGGCCTCTTGATCAAACAGTGTGACATCAAGGTTAAATGGAACATCTTTCCTATAAACCGTAACAATAACGGTCGACGTAAAACAGCCGGTGGGTCTCGCATCGCGAAGATAAAATTCCGAAAAAAGCTAATCAACATATCCAAAGGCATCAAATTATCAAGAATTAATGATTGGATACGAATGGAAGGCATTACCGGGTGACGATGTTAACATTCGAACTATAATTCCTTGCTGGTCTACAGGCTGAATAAAGTGGTCCACTCTCTCAAATCCTTGGATTCCTACATGCTGTTCTGAAATTCCAAGTCATGATCTTTACAATCAGAATGCTGTTCCCATGCCTTTTTGTTGATTTGGTCGTATTAGGCTCACTTCAAATATTCCCCCTTACACTGTATCATATATTGCTAGCTAGAATAAGTTGAAGAGCTAAAGACTAATGGATATAAATGTGGAGGCCGTGTGGACTGTGCAATAATGCATGCAATACCGTCATTCCGTCACATGAAAGGCATAGACCAACTAAGCTTTGTTCCACCTATATGGGGTCGGGTATGGAGCAAAATTCTAAAGAAGGCTACATAAAAAGGATTTAGCAGCATCTTCCTACTCCATCTCAGCCTGACGTCAAACCTCTTGCTGATGAATGGACAGCATTCTAGCTTATGCCAGTTGGCAGATAGGGTGGGACTGCCCACACGTGCATGGACTGCTCGATCGCTTTCAAAAAATTCTATTGTCGTTGTTTGAACTTGATTGTAATTTTCCAAGCATGGAATTGATGAGCAAACACAAGGTTGGAATGTCGGTAAGTAGTCCACCCATTGAAGGCCATTTGCTCCAATAAGCTATGATATTTATGCATATAGATCATAGCCAGGGATTTGTTCATTGAGCTGGCTCCCATTTCTATTGAGTTTCTGTTGAGCAATACTTTACAGGATCATTTGTTGTCACATTAGTTTCTTCCTTTGCTGCTCAAGAACCACTCTTTAACTACATATAGTTTCTTCCTTTGCTCAAGAACCACTCTTTAACTACCAATGGAGTACTCAACTATGCTAAGGGAATTGTCATGACAATAATGCAAGCATTGTGGAGATTATTGCTGGTTTTAGTGAACAACATCTAGCACTGCCATTGATATTCTTAATAAGTAGTTCACCATATAATCCTCTAGGTTAATGGTTGAGTTGAAAATGTTATATATCAGAAAAGTGAAGGAAGATGATGAGAATTGTTGATCCAATTTGGAACTAGTATGAATTTCGATTGGAGTGTTTGGTTATTGAATGATAAGGTCCAATAATTTATTCAAATACATAGTATCGCCGTAAGGCTCCGGTGGTGTGCTGACGTGGCTAGAGTTGGATGTCGATCGAGATTTGTGACATTGGAGGATACTTGCAAAGGAAGTCGACAGACGTTGAGAGTATTTTGATGGAAAATCCTTTAATGCTTAACTTAATTAAAGCTTTAGGAACAATGGAAAAAAAAATAGTAAACGCGAAGCCAGAGCTCCTCTATATTTGTCGATGCGGTTATTTCTTTCCTTGCTTCTATTTATCTTATTTTGAGATCCTCTTCGTATTTTTTTATCTGTAGATTGAGCCCATAAACCGTTAGCCAGAATCTATATCTATCAGACCTAACTCTATAGGTTGTTAGGCGACGTTCTGATTTCCGTCGTGGAAGAAATTTCTCCCACTCTCTCGTATCGAAGTTGTTTCTCTCGTATCAAAGTTGTTAGTCACGGATATCAAGTGCAGATTACAGCTAGACAGCTAGCTGAATGGAAAGTGTCTGCGTTCACAGCTGATGTGATATCACCACATCATCTTAGATGCGGGCTTGTGGAGGATTAATCTTGATCGACGGATTTCTCCCATGACACGTAGTAATTTAAGTTGTCAGTAGTACATCAGTTTTTATTGAAGTTGGCTACCAGAATAAACAAATAATACATAAAATTGAAGTTTGAACAGAGAGGGCAAGTAAGGAATTACAGAACCATGTGACTAAAAAGGCCGAAATTATGCAGCAATAACAGTTATGACAAAACCACAAAAGTATCTTTCTCTTTCATCTCTTAATGGCTTTAAATTAACCCGTTACATTCTTTTCAACTAGTGAGTTACAATCTAAGATATTATCATAAAAGCGGTAGATTACCAGCGTTTACATTACATTGCATTTAACTAAAGATCAGAGTCATGGTCAGAAGCAAGAGAAGTGAAAAAACGATAGTCCAATGAGGTGCATCAGATACAGAGCCTAAACAATTTGTTTGGAGATATATAACAAGTGGAGAGCAGTCACATTATCTCATTTTTTTAGGTGAAAGGGAGGGAAAACCATCCCACGCGCAATAGTTAAGATCTCATTACTACGTGATGACTTTGGGACAGCAACAAACAAGTTATGACAGCAAGTGAAGGAACAGGCAAGAACTTGTGGCCTTGGTGGAGGAAAAATTGGTCCTTCACAGAAGGGTTGAGAGGGCTAGGGGGGCTCCTAACAGTGACCTGAATGCAACAGGAAGTGGGTCGTAGACCCCAACCCAATCATACTGATCAACTACAATATTCTGGCAGCATGAATTTAAACCCTATCATTCCCTCTGACCATCTGAAAGCGATCGATCGAAGAGCTACTGACACAAAATGAGAGCGTCACTCGGTGCGAATGAGTTCCGGGTCAAGATCAGAACAGTTTTTAGCATCTCAGCAGCTCAATGCATGGCACATCATGGTATTATATATCCTCAGAGATTTGCACTAGATGTGTTCTTAGGAAGGTGGTAGGCGTAAAAATAATAAATATTTGAGTGAATCATGGATTGAATGCGAGTATGATTGCTAGCGATGTGCCATATGATCACCAACTGTTCCTACCCTGTGCAATAAAGTAGAATGTTAGGAAGGTGCAAAAAAGTAATATGAAAAAATTGCATAAGTTCTAAAGGGTAGATAAATTTTGAAAGGAGAAAATAACACCCCTTAGATCTTCTCATCTTTGAAAAATTTTCAGTAGAATATATTGTGAACCACATATATTTTAAAGCATTCATTAAATTAAACATTAAATAGAGAGAGGAGTCGGCCAGGCTAATCATTTGAGAACCTCAAGAGCACCATCTTCACCCCCAAGAACATGCAGCTTTCATTGCCATCCCCACCTATTTAAACGCCCCCACATCCTCTCATCCTTCCCATCTCTACTACAACAACACTTCCTCGCTTCCTAACTCTTTATCTCCATTTCTCTCCCTATCTCTGTCACTTTCCTACTCCCCTAACTCCTTCCTATCCTCATTCCTATCTCCACAGACCAACTCCATTGGCCACACATACTTCTAACATTCATCTTCTCTCAACCATATTCTTCTCAGCCACCCTACAAACCAACCAACCAATCACTCATCGATTCGAACATGAGTAGCATGTCTGATCCATTTGATTTCTTCTCTCGACGATGCGTGTGGGTGCATGGCCCGATCATCGTCGGAGCCGGCCCGTCCGGCTTAGCGGTCGGTGCATGCCTGAAGGAGCAAGGTGTTCCTTTCGTGATCCTCGAACGGTCGGACTGCATTGCCTCCCTCTGGCAGAAGCGAACCTACGACCGCCTGAAGATCCACCTCCCCAAGCAATTCTGTCAGCTGCCAAAGCTCCCCTTCCCTGAGGACTACCCTGAGTACCCCTCCAAGGAGGAGTTCATACGCTACTTGGAGTCATATGCTAAGCACTTCAACATCAACCCAAGATTCAACCAGTCAGTGCAGTCTGCGAGGTACGACGAGACATGCAGGTTGTGGCGTGTAAGGACTGTCGGGACCGGCGCTGAGGCCGGAAACTGGAACGCCGAGGTGGAGTACATTGGCCGGTGGCTGGTGGTGGCTACCGGGGAGAATGCTGAAAAAGTAGTCCCTGAGATGGAGGGACTTGCACAGTTTGGTGGCGATGTCACGCATGTCTGCGACTACAAGTCCGGCGACATCTACCGGGGAAGCGGGTATTGGTAGTTGGATGTGGCAACTCCGGCATGGAGGTCTGTGTCGATCTCTGTGACCATGATGCCTTCCCATCAATCGTTGTTCGTGATTCGGTAAGTAATCACTGCTCAAAGACAGGAATTCAGACAATTTTTTCTTTGCAGAACCAAATCCTCTGTTTTCTAATGCAGCTCTGATTTATTTAACAGGTTCATGTACTGCCGAGAGAGGTTCTCGGGAAATCGACGTTCGAGCTGGCTGTTTCCTACTGAAATGGCTGCCGTTGTGGCTGGTGGACAGGATTCTACTGGTGTTAGCATGGCTGGTTCTTGGGAACGTCGAGAAGTATGGCTTGAAGAGGCCTTCCAGTGGTCCTCTGGAGCTCAAGAACACACAGGGGAGGACCCCTGTCTTGGATATCGGCACCCTGAGCAAGATAAGGTCTGGTGATATAAAGGTGGTTCCTGGGGTCAAGAGGTTTATGCCAAGTAAAGTTGAGCTTGTTGATGGCCAGGTCCTCGACGTCGATTCAGTTATCTTCGCTACTGGATACCGAAGCAATGTTCCTCGATGGCTTCAGGTAATAGACTTCTTACCATCTTTTCTTCTCCTTAGTCTTTGGTTCTATAACAGGGGTAGCTTTTCTTTGGCTTTTTCCATTTTTTTTTTTTGCTTTTTTGAATCTAGGATGAAGATTTCTTTCGTTAAAATTAAGCATGTTCTTCCCCATGTTCTGCACTGTTTGTTTAAATTTGACAGTTAAAAAGAAGTTAGACGCCTCATGGTTCTCAATTTTATATCATGTTTTCCAAGAAGAGGTCAGACCTGACGTAAAACTGGAGTTATGGGGCTCCTGACATGGGTCACCATGATGTTAAGACAGAAAATATGAGACATGACCAGAGACTGTTCCCTTCTGAGAAATGTTTGGAAACTATCCCATCCTGAGAAAATAGCTAGTCTCAGTTTGGCATTATTGGACTAAATTGGAGGTTTTAATTTTTTTTGTAGAGACTGCATCATGTTATGTGTCTTACTATGAATTCTGTATGCATAATTTTGAAAAGCAGGGAGAGTCATCTATTTGGGTTATTTCTTGCAGGGAACCGATTTCTTCTCTAAAGATGGATACCCAAAGTACCATTTCCAAATGGGTGGAAAGGGAACTCAGGGCTCTATGCTGTTGGATTCACAAGGAGAGGGCTCTCTGGGGCCTCCTCAGAGGCTGTGAGGATAGCGAAGGACATTGCCAGGGTCTGGAAAGAGGAAACAAAGCCAGCGAAGGGGCTCACTGCTTGTCATAGGAGATGCATGTCACAGATCTGATGACATCCCCTTCCTTATCCCCACTTTTTCTTTGTTCATCTTTAATTTTGTATCCTTTCCTCTTTTCTTTTGCTGGTGAGACTGATTGTAGAGTAGTGTGAAATAGACCAAAAGAAAGTGCAGAGCCCTCTCTCAATGGAGCCCAAGTTTTGGACAAAGAATGGGACTCTTGTACAGATAACAGTTGAAGATGATGAGGCTTTTTTTTCACTTTTGGGAACTTTGTACAACATTTTCAAATCTTTACTTCAATGTGAGCAGTACCTTATTTTTGGCTGCTATACTTCTGGGTTTCTCAGTGATACGTCTCTTCTACAGACCTATCCCTTTCTCCCTCCCACTAACCAACATATTAGACAACATATGGGCTTCTGTGTTTTTATCCTGTACTCACTTGTCTTCAACTTTGAATCTGGGATTGTTTCCCTTCACCTTGTCCATATCTGAAAAGGCTGGTTAAACCCCACAGCAAATCTTACAAGGCTCGAGCAGTGAAACCTGTGTTGCAGCTGGACAACATCAATTACTTCATACAATTTAATGCGAAAGCATGACAGTGCACTAGAAGATACTGCAATCTGTATGAATTATTTCTGAAAAGGAATAAAGTTTAGACCCCTGTGGTGGGGAGTTGAGTTGCAAATAAGTTGCAGCAGATAAAGAACCTCCACCAGAACCAGAAACACCCAGCCACATGCCAAAGGCCCACCAAATCATTAGCTCCTAAGAAACCCGTCAGATTAATATGTCAACCCACCAATAATCTCTACGCCTGCCACCTTGCAGTTTCTAAGGGTGTACACTGCAATCTCATTAAAAGAGGGAAAATGGGTGAAGAGCAGAAGGAACTACAGAAAGCAATGAAAGAGATTTTCAGTGAGACGGCTTGGGCATATTCTCAAACCTACACACTTTTTGTCTCCCTTGCTCTCAGTTCCAATGCATGTAAAGAATCTCAAAGTGATATTCTTTCAATCTCTAGGGGAGGAAGAGGGAACTACATGTCATTCTAGACCCTGAATTTAGCACTATTTCCTACCTCAGGGAATCATGCAATTTACAGAATCATTTTTTCCTCCTTTGATCATCGGAATATTGTCTTTTTTCTCGGTGGAGAATCCATTGACTCCGGGATCCCTCCGACTAGCCCTCGTTGCACAGCCCATAAATGCACTCAAGATTTTAAATTCTGTGGGATGAAATATTCTAGTTTCTTCATGGAACAGTTTCGTCCCAACAACGGTTCTGATCATACATGCCAGTAGATATCCTCCATTTGTTTATCCTTCTTTTCTTTCTCTTTTTCTTTCTTTCTTTCCTTCTTTTCTTTCTTTGCTTCTACTTTCTTTTTTCCTTCTTCCATCTCTCTTCCTTTCTTTTTCATTTTTCTTCTTTTTCTTTTCATTTTTTCTTTTTTTTAATCTTTCCTTCCTTCTCTTCTTTCTTCTTCACTCCTCATGTGAATGGATTTCGAAGTTCTGAATTTGTCCCAATCTCATTTTTTCACAGAAATAGATTGAGATGGCCGGGATGCACCTATCTCGCTAGGATGTAAAACTTTGAATGCACTATCACATACGTTTCAAGAACTCGACACATGGTCTAGCCACCACGACCTCCACATCTCTGACCCTAGCTCAACCTTTCTTTTGTTCGGTTCATACTGTACTGCTTGTAGTTATCCACGAGCGAATGCACATATGCATGTGCCCGTACAAGCAAATATATGCATATTTGTGCCATTTGATGCCCATTTTATATGTTTGGAATGATGAGGCGGTGGGGCACATCTTGTTTTAATGTTAGAGTGCTACTCAGGTTTGGTATGTGACTTGCTTCCTCCTGATTGTCCAAGTGGTGGTGTTGGTGTAAGCCTTCCTGAATACTTTGCATTGGAGCATACCCATCCGACATTAGAGCCGCTAATATTGTTTACCACATCTGGCTATCCAAAATAATATTATCTTTGAATCAAGAAGACAACTTGTGAAATTCATCCTAGAAAGAGCTATAAGATAGATTGATGAAATGATTCACACGTCCATGACTACGGCAGCCTTTATTGGACTCAGATACCTGGAACTCTCTCTCTGCTCCTACAGTGACCCAATTAATATTTATTACCTATAAGCCCCCATCTCTTAGTCTTGTGAAGGTCAATTTCGATGGTAGTGTGACTAGTAGCAATAGTGGTGCTGGATTTGTGATTTATGGGATTGATTCCAGGATGGTGGCTACGGGCAAAGCCATATTTTGACTCCACTATTCTAAGAGCTGAGTTGTGAGTAGCCTGAGTTAGCATCATATACACAAGGTAGACCTTAGGGGCCGAGCATCTTATCATCGAAGGAGACTCAACAGTAATTGCAGGCTAGATTTAGAGGCAGATAATAGTCATAACCATGCATCCACTCCTTTGTGATATATGGAAACTATTGCGCGGGTGCACCTTTGTTGATGTCAGACATATTTATTAGGAGGCAAATAATGCTGTTGACTGGGTCACCTCCTATAACTGGGCATTCAGAAGATGTTTTGTAGATTGAGATGAGAGGAGCTCCAGCACCCCTCTATAATATTTATTTCTGATTCTCTTAGTTGTATTTATACTAAATTTGTATGAATGCTCTGACTCATTCAACAAAAAAGTTTGGAATGATTTAATGATATGTATTTTAGAAATCTTTCATTGAGAATATTGACATTGAAAGTTCAGTACTTTTGGTATAATCGCAGGATCAGATTGGCCCCATGTTCTTTGAAATGGGACCAATGCTTTGCAAGATCTCTAGGAAAATTAAGGTCAATAAAGGTTATCATGACCAAAAACTTTCTTTCCTTTTTTGGAGCAACAAGATTTATTCCAACAGAAGTTGCCCTTAGCATCATAAGTTAGTCCATCCATTTGGACTTTTGCGTCTTCCTATCAGAGGCAGTTGTATCCTTTCTATAAACCCAGTCAGCATTTCCTACTTCATCTTCTGTTTTAACTCTGAGGTACAAATTCAGGTCCTGGTTACTTGAATCATGTCCCTCTTCACAAAATTCTACTCATTTCTAGATTTAGTTACATTTCCACGGAGCTATCACAAATGATTCATAATCCGGAAACTTGCCGAGATTCACTTGGAAGGAAGAATATTTTGTAGACGCTAGACATAAATCTTGGCTACCTCAAAACTTCATTTTTTCAAGTCTATCCTTTTACAGTAGCAATTGTGAAGTTGGTACCTCAGGTACCAGTATTCCTCCTACTGTACCTTAGATATCCACATTGTGACATTCGCTTGAAATATAGAATGGATAGTTTAGATCTTGCCATCCGAGACTACTTTAAGCCAACAGAGAAGGAGAGAAGATCGTATGAGATGCATTATTATTATTTTTTAAAATCTGGAAGAGGAGTATCTACCTTCCCTCTAATGAAAGTTGGCAAAGATTCCTAACATACTGAGATTTGTAAAATAGGATTTGAGGTCTTCCTTTCTCAAAGTATTATAATTTCTCTAAAATTTTTATTTTGGGACATGAAGTTCTATTTTTTAATGATTAATATGTGTTGGCGCATTCAGTTTCTTTCCTAATCTGATCTCACGAGACCACTGAACTAGTAGAAGTCAGTCACACAGAATTCCCATTACATAGGATAAAGTACTGAAATCATGAGGGACTGTGAGATCTCTGCTTGGGTATGCAAATGGTAGCAAAGACATTTTTTACAACAATAAGTAAAATCCTCATGGAGTGTTGGGATTAGTACAGGACTGCCAGGGGAGGTTATCAATGCCAATGACAGAATATTGAAAACGTCGCTAAAATTGGTTAGGGCTAAATCATCGGATGTCATTCATGAACATTCGCTAAATTCCAGCAAGAATTTTGAATGTTTAATTTGTGTTTTTCTTCACTGTTGAATCAACCTCAAGTTAGTACATATGACAATGTTCTGATCCAAATCTTGAGTTCAGCATTTGGGAAAAAAAAATTAAGGATGAAGGAGATAAATACGGGAACCACCAAAAATGTTTAAAAAGAATCAATTATTTATTAATGGGAGAGATATTGACAGAAAGAAAGAATGCAATTTCTTCTGAGATTTATCAATATATTTGTAACTCACAGGAAAAACAAACATGAAAGAGACAGGCAAGACAATAAACAATAGCACAGCCACCTCCACCATCAATCATAGATCTCTTTAACTTTTGGTTGATGTCCATGACGGTTGTTTACACTGTCATCATTAAGTACATCATAAAATTCACGAATGGTTGGCTAATTTTGATTCACGTACTTACTCAAGGATCATTCCAAGAATTACTGGACCAAAAAACAAAAAAAAGATGAGTTTGATAATTTTAATAATAAAAAATGTTGTTACCATACTTTTATGATGTTTCTGTAATTATCCTTCAATGAATGAAGAATTCAAAAAATCAGAGGGCCAAAGTGCAATATTTGAAATTTGGATGCTCAACAATTCTCTTTGATCGAACTGAATAAAGAAAAAAAAAAGCTAGCTAGGCCGGTTTAATGCTTTAACAATGAAAGAAAACTATCCAACTGATTAATCTAAACTGTAGCTTAAAATTCGCTGAGAAAAAATCTAAGTTAAGTTTTTTCTTCTAGTTTGCATGAGTGTGTGCGTGCCAATGCAAGTGTGGTGAAAGCAACAGCTGAAGAACATGCAATTAGATTTCCGTGGTCTCGCTCTCAGGGAAATGCTCACACCAAGAAGATCCACCCGACAGGATATCTTTCTTTTACAATCATAGTAGATCACCATAAAGTACTTCAAAAAAGAATTTTATAGTTTGTTTACCAAAAAAAAAAAATTTATAGTTCACCAAATCAAAGAGCTGTAATTATGCATCAAAACAATTCGTAAGTATTGGAAGATACACCATGATAGGTTTATCTGAAATCTGAAGGATCATGAACTAAGTACAAGTACTTAGTTCAAACGAATGCACCATCTAACTTGATTGTTATAATTAGATCTGAAGGCAAACCTTGACAGTAAAAAATTGCTATATCAGAATAATATTTAACCGTTTCAATCTTTTTTAACAGATGATCAGTCCAAATCCTTTCTTTTGATCAAAATTATGGGTCCCGTGCTTGACATGCAAGATAAATATAGTTGAAGATTTATAAGCAGGCTGCAGGATATATCTCCATGTGCAATCGAATGAAGGATAAGATTTCCTCGCAATTCTGAAAAGGATAGGCCCTAATCTTTGTCTGTTTTCTAATGTTATGAAAGGAAAGAGCAGGGCTAAACGTTAGTTGAAATCATAGTAACTGAAGCTATCAGAAAGTTGAAAATCAAAGAATCCCATAGGATTGAGGTGTGCCATGGCACTATCTAGACACATTAACCTGCCATCGACTGGAGCTGCATCGACTGCTGATCTAACCATCCTCAGTAGGCCTAAAAGAGATGGAAAAAAAATTATGGTAGAGAGGAAGAAAGGATGAAAAACTGTTCAAGAAATGAAAGGACACTGAAGAAAGGATTTCTTTCTTGTTTGCCGAAGAGAATTTTCACCATCATGGTTGGGAAGGAGTACGAGGCATTTTCATGACATAAATGAGCTATGACTAAGATGAGAACATTACTATACACTTGCGTCAAAGAGGACAAGAACTTCGCCAAAATTTGGTATCAAAGAGTCAAAGCAGGAAAGCGAAGTAGCAAAGAGATGGCGTAGGCCTGCTGCTCATGTCCATGTTCCAAAATAATTTAGATCCCTACAGTGGCAAATGATTAGGAGCACACCACCATCAATAGGAGAGCATCTAAATTAATCATGGAAGTTTGGCCTGCTATCATTTGCCTTAAAGTCACTCATTAAGTAGGAAAATTTAGGACAGAGAAGGTGAAAGCCTCGAGCTTTCAGAGCTGATGGGAGTTCGGTAGGCAGAACAGATCTCTCACTGATTGAAATAGATGTGTTGCATAGCAGAAGCAACCAAAACAACACAGTCTTACCATGAATCTGACATTCTCCCATCACATTTCAATTGGCCAGTATCTGAGCAGGATGAGAGTGACAACCTTTGGCCCACCCCATCATGGGCCACGGGAATGTTAATTGGGCTACGGACAGTTGCACGACTGCATTCATGGAAGAGAGTGACAGGGTCTCATATCAGGGGCTCCACATCTTGAGAGGAGGAAGAAGACCACCGTGCCAGATGGAGCTGAAGCACGTGAACACCATATGCCCTTCTTAATTTGATAGCATCCATGGTGGCTCCGACGCTGAGATGGAGATCCGATGGAAGCACCCCCTGTGGTCCGGCCTCACCTCCGGCCACGCCCGGGTGGGGGTCTAGATGGACCTGCCATCCTTTTCTCATTGGGGACCCAGATTGACGCCACCTTGAGGTTTCCTTAGCATCAACCTGTTAGGAGTTGATGGATAGGCGATCATGGCTCCAGGTTCAAAGGACATGGAGAAGAATCTTGGCCAATGTGGCAATCCAGTCTCACCTCCCGCATGTGCTGCCCTCGTGGGCTAGCATTTAGGCTTGATGCCAGATTTGGTTAGTAGCTGCTTGTCACTTGTCAATTACACTTTGATTATATTCCATGGCAAAATAAATGCACATTCCTTCCGACTGTTGATAGATTGGGAATGTTGGTGATGGCTCCCCTTGGATATTTAGCTAACTGTACTACTATGGTCATCATGATCACAGGAAATAACCAAACCACCAATAGTAATGCATGATAGATCTGTATCACTTTCATTGCTATTGCACACGTAAAGTGAGATGTATATGAACAAGTCATATGGAGCACGCTGCTCTAGAGAGAACCAAGAGATAATTTGTACCGGTATACTACACATAATATCAAGAAAACAATGATTTGCAGAAATTTTTGACTAGGGTTAGCTATGACAGTCCACCTACCGAAGCTGGTTGTCATGATGGTGCACTCCAAACTGCTGTAATTGTGGAATTATGTTGATGAGTAGATTTCCTCCTCTCAGCATTCAGGACAACCAGTGAGAAGCAGGCCTTGGCATTTGAAGGGTTTCCTACCTGTTCCCCTGTTACTTGCCTCTTTGTCTTGCAAAATGGAAAGCGACCAATCAAGCACGTTTTAGTGTCCTCTGAGCTGCAATATTTGAATCTGAACTTGGTATCGCTTTTAGTACATCTGAACTTGGTATCACTTTTAGTACATATTTTACATCCTGCAAATGTGGTAACCATTCAAAAGGAATATTATCGATGATTTGTAAAATCGACAGCGCATTTCCTTCTAGAGAGAGAGAGAGAGAGAGAGAGAGCAACAGTATAGTAAGTTAAATTTAACTTTGATAAAGATTCAAAGTTTTACGAAATGAAGATGTAGCAACACATGACTTGTCTAGAATTTTGCTCTGACGGACTATGCAGTCCTGTATCTCATACCATATTTTGTTCTTCTTGAAGAAAATCAGTTTAGTTGAACAGCAAAGAAAGAATCAATATCATGTGAAAAGAAAGCAACATCTTACTGGTGAACAGCGCTATTCTGCATTAATGGCCACTACAGTCTTACATTCTGTAGCATATCTTGACTATGCTGCAGAATATTGTAGTTTCAATTCTCAAGGTACTAAATTTAATGAATAACATCTAGAGAATTATGTTGCATATAGGAACACCAAAACATACCACATCCTGTTATTGTAAGACAGTATAACACTCACTGTTTGCTTGGTATGATTTTACTTCCTCAAATTTGGTTGACAGAATTGAGTCGGTGCTGGTGCAGGGAAACGAATATTTTAAAAGCCCCTTAAGTGAAAAAGTTCTTAAGAAGCACGTGTGGCTCAAGATTCTGAGCAGTTTCCGGAGGAGATACCACTACCTATTCCTGTTATTAACCTCTGAAATATAAAAATGTATTAGTATAGAACTACAGATCACCACTCCTTTTCCAAGTTCAGTGAAGAATCATTTTCCAAAATTTCTGTCTCAAAACAATCAAAACAGAAGAGGTGGGGATGAGGATAATCAAAAGCAGAAAAGGATGGAAGAAGAAAATGATGTGATGGTACCCACTGTGAAATCATAAAAAGTACGAGCATACATCACCACTCCTTTTCAAATTTCTGTGAATAAGCATTTCATAGATCTCTCTCTCTCTCTCTCTCTCGCAACATTCAAAGCAGGAATGGTGGGGAAGACAATAATTAAAGGCAGAAAGGGATGGAAGAAGAAATAAATTATTATAGAATTCACTGCAAGATCATAACTAAAACAAGCTGCACCATCTCTCTCTGAAATTCACACCGACATATAGAGCAGGCAAAACACACTTGAAATTCTAATCCTCACAAGCTAGGACTCTTGTGGTTGTTTCCTCTGCAAACTCCCAAATCTAAATATTTCCTAGAAGACTCGGGGGAAATTGTTCAAACTTGATTTTCTGGTTGTTACCAGTGCATGACAGCAGACATGCATCAGCCACTCATATTGTTCTTTGCTATCAGAAACTTTGTTGCATAAAGCTCATCAACAACAAGCATCTTCTGGCATTAACTTACAGAAATCCCTTCCTTCTGGCATTAACTTACAGAAATCCCATAGGTCCTGGAATTCATTTAGATACAAATACTTGTGGATTTGTTAGGCAAACAAATTTACCACTGCATCCTTTTAGCCAATATCAGGGTATCCCTTGCCCTTTATAAGGGAATGAATTGACCTTAACATGACAAGATTGACCTCGCTAACCTAGAAGAGATTCACATCAGACACAAGCATAAATAAAAACTTCCCATAGGAACCGGGTTAGACATTCTTAAATGATCATTACCATTTCAATGTCGAACAAAATTGCACGACTTCTTACCACATACAGCACTAGTTCACAATGTTCACATCAGAAGAATCATGCTCCACCAACCATGATGGTTTAGATACAACCTGTTGCACAAGAAGCATTTTAACATCATCCGAGTAAGCAGCTTCATTCTCTTCTTGTTCAATGTCTCATTTTCTTCTTAAGGAGGGTCACACAATTTCACAATAAGGCTCCCAGGAACCTAGTACTCAGTGGTTATAATACTGTCTAAAATTGCAAGGAATTGGCATCAGAGCTCCTTCGGCACTCCTCTTACAACTAACTCAAATTACCAATAAGAAAGGATGACATTTAGATGGAAGAAATGTCAAGCAATCTTCCTCTTCTACAAAACATGCCACACATTATAGATGGTTGATTTGGGGGATCACTTAGTTTTTGTTATAGTGTTGACACATGTTGAATGCACTGACATCTCCAAGGAAACAAATATTTTAAAGTATTCATGCCTTTTTGTTAAGATACACATTTGCTAGAAGAGATACATGTGATTGTTGTGCAAGAGATTAAAGAGGCATGTTCTGGATTCCTATTGAAGCTAGCGATTATTTCCTTTGGCTGACCAACGTATAAAAAGCAGGTGCCTGAAGGCAGAAGGAATAGGTCTCGGTATGAGGTGCTTCCAGGATTGAGATGTCTGCTAAAAGTGGAAACCCTAATAATGATTTATTAAGTGGAAAAAACTTTAGACTTCAAAGAATTTTTGGCATTGGTTTTTCCTAATTTTGTTAACAAAAAAACAACACAAAAAGTCTGTTTGGTACTACTACTTCCATTTTCTACTTTATAATCAGTTCTCACAATTTTTAGAAATGTAAAAGCAAGAATATGTTGTTCTTACCTTTCCTTTAACAAGGATCCCACACCTGAGCAGGGCTGTCAAATGAATGAGCAAAACTTCAGCAGCACGCACTCAGCTTGAAATTTAGCCCAATTTAAGCTTGCAAACCAGCTGAACATGAGCTTTTTCCTTTTTGAGAACAGAGAGGACAGCCACACACACTTCATTAAGAAAATGAAGATACAACAAGAGATAGAGCTCAACTATCATCACAAAGACCAAAAAGCCAATCAAAATTTGATTCAAATTCAAACCACACCTTCTACAAAAATGAAAACAACAAATGAAATTCAAACTTTCAAGTTCAAAAGTCCCGTCACCAGAGGACTCATTGAAAGTGCTGAATAGTCACCAAAGATATGAGCACCCAAACGACAACCACCGACAACACCAATGTTGGCGACCATGAAAGATCTCTAATCTACAAGTTGAGACATTGTCTTGGTGCCTCAACCCAAGCCACAAAGCCAAAGAAAGAAAGATTTGGCAGAGTAACTCATGTGGGGGGAAACCATCATCATCACGAACCCATTGCCATGAATTGCCAAAAACTGGTGATGGAAACCACCATCATCATGAACCATTTAGCCATGAGGCAATGAATCGGATTCTCATATCCTAGCCAAAAAGAAGAGGCCAAGGGGGGAATCAAGGTTCTCAACTAGATGAGAAGGGGGAGGCAAGCCAAGAATGGGACCCAAGAACACAAATGGAGGACAAGGAAAGAACGCGGGGGGCGGGGGGGGGGGGGGGAGGCCACAAAAGAGAGGAGGGCAGAGCAGTGGGGACCACAAGGATAGGCAGGGAAATAGGGGAGAGAAGAGAGAGAAAGGGATAGAAGGAGGAGACACAATAAGAAAGAGAGGGATAAAGTCATGGAGGAACCACAAAGAGAAAGGAGTAAACCTAAAACAAGGAAGAGAGGAAAGAAGGCGGTCGGGAAGGGACCACAAAGAGGAGAGAGAGAGAGAGAGGCTGATCCGTGGGTGATTACAAAAAGGGAGAGAGGTGAAGCCATAGGGACCATGGAGAGGCAAAGAGTGGATTCGGGATCCATACAAAGAGAGAAAAACCAAAGCCCAAAACATGCACGTGCGAGAGAGGACAGAGTGCAAGAAATGAGAGAGGGTGAGAGATATAACGAGAGAAAGAGAGGCAGAACAAAGAGCAAGATGGAAGGAGAAGGAGATGAGGACCTATGCAGGCGTGTGTTGTCTCGCATTAGCTATACATTAGGTAGATCTTGGATACTTACAAGACCAAGGAATTCAAATAAAACTTCTGGCTAGCCTTTTGGATGAGATCATAGGTTATTATAAATGGTATCAAAGCAGACCCAGCCCATAGCCTACGTAGACTAGAGGGCCTGTAGCATGGATCCATTGGGACCGACCATGGATTGATTATGATACTTGTGATTAAATTTGAATGGATTTGGATCTTTAGCCTAGTGAAAATGCTAGGACTTAAATGAAAAGAGTATATGAAGACTCATACGGGCAAGTGTTTAGTCCCACATTGGCTATGCATTAGGTAGATCTTGGGTACTTATATAGGGCCAAGGAGCCCACATAATACCTTATGGCTAGCCTTTTGGATAAAGTCCTAGGTCATTACAAGGGAAGGAGAAGGAAAAGGAGAAGAGGTGAAAAGGAGGAGGGAGGATTCCCCAGCCAAGAGGCCTGAGAACCCAAGGAGTAGAATCGAAGTCTCTCTC
Organism: Elaeis oleifera; assembly: GCA_000441515.1. Lineage (NCBI taxonomy): Eukaryota > Viridiplantae > Streptophyta > Magnoliopsida > Arecales > Arecaceae > Elaeis > Elaeis oleifera. Next base: position 114,785 of record KE504813.1, on the reverse strand, counting down.
TCTCTCTATCTCAATTCAAAATTCAAAATCTAGAAAGAGAGGAGAATAACATGAACTGAATTTTTAAGATCAAAATTGAAACCAAGGATTTAGATCCTAGCGAGATGTCCTGCGGGACGCCAGGACAGGGTACCATCCCATGTGTTGGGACAATACTATCCCGCTAGCATCCTAGTGACTCAATCGAGACGTCTTGGGAGTTGGAACATCCCGTTTCATAAAAAAACCAAGACAGTCTCATCCCATGGGATTTTAAATCTTGATTGGAATAATTCAAACACAAGCTATGATCAGCTTGCACATGTTTGGCTCAATATAGATTTAAATAGAAATAAATATTAATATAATATCATATTACATTTTTTTCATAAAACAGGCATTCTCTGTTGTTTGATATAAACAGTTTTTTACAAATAGGGATGAACTTCAGCAATTTGATCTCAATCCTTTGTTTGTAATGATGATGTCATTGTAACCATTAGAGTATTATCTAATGGATGCATTTGCTAAACTTCATAACGAAATTAAGGACTGCCACAACCACTATCATTATCTCTCAATCTTTATGACTACCACAACCATTGTCTTGTTTGCACTTTCTCTACCACCTTCCTCTCCTAAGTACCAGCCTTTACTCCCAAAGGCTAAATCCTTTATGGGTAGTGGCTAAATCCTCCATAAATAATGAATTACTCTCCCTGGTCAGTGGCTTAATCCCTGAAAATCCTCAAAATTAGGGCTCCAACTTTATCTTCTCCTTTAACAATTCACTTGCCATAGAGGTGGATGAATGTCACCCTCCTTCCTCAATGATGCATCACCAATGCTAAGGATGTAGAGTTAGAATATGTATTATTGACAATGATCAGGATCAAGATGCCAAAGATGATTGGGTCATGACCGTAATCAATACCGCAAACACAAGATGCTAGTGCTCCTCTTCTCTACTCATGTACATGATGGCCTATTCTTGGATGAGCTCTTTGCCATATAGCCTTAGCTAGTAACAAGCCACACCAAGCCAAGCACAAGCTTGCTCGATAGTGGACAAGTTAAGCTTGCTCTAGGCTTGCTTACCTCATGACGTGCTTAAGCTCAAGCAGGCCACCCAATTTTTGGAGCAAGCTTAAGTTAGGGCCAACTCCCTTGTGTTCGGCTTGTTTACATCCTACACCCAACCCCCAACCACTTTCCCCATCTAACCCACTGCATGTTACCACCATCGCCACCACAACTCTTATTGTTGCTACTGCTGCTACCACTACCACCCACTCATTTCCCCCTTGCCATCTCTTCTTCTATCTAGTGTCAGTCTAGTTCTTGAATAAAAGATGAGTATAGAAAATTTGCTCATTTTTTAGTTGACTATGACAAACATGTTGATGATTTTTTGAAGAACTAAAAAGGAAATCAAAGTGCTACCAAACACAACCTTACCAATTCCCAAAATTGTGATATTCCACAAGTGCTACAAAGAGTAGGAGGGCTGGAGGGGTTAATGTATTATTGAGGCTACATGTCCTTATCCCAAACATGGCAATCATTTTGTGAGCCATAGCTTCAAAGTCAGATCTCCTCTATCTGAAACCACTATAACACAATGAGGCCCATAAGTGCAAAAAGTAGAAATCTGTTAAACTTGTGAACTTCCATTGCACTACCTCCAAGTGGTTGAGTATCTACTAAATGGAAGTTGATCGACCATCAAGGTCCATATGCTAGGTGAAAAAGAAGCAAACTCAACAAGGAAAAAGTTTCACCACTTGAGCTATAAAATAGTTGGCTCATATGGTAAATTATTGCCTAGAAAGGAAGCTGATTTCACCACCTAATGTTAAGCCAATTAGTCATATTAGTCAATAGTTACATCTATCCATAGCCTCATTAAGAAGCTTTGCTATCACGAGACGGCACTCAGCATTGCTAATGGTAGCTTTAGAATGCAAAATTAGTCACATTACCCAACAACGACTATGTTTATCCATGTGCTCATGAAGAATTTTTGCTATCACTACAGGAGGTTAGCACTCTTAATAACAATACCTTTATCCATGTGCTCACAAAATCTAGGCCTTATCCCATCAACGAATACAAACATGACTCAAACTCAGAAGACTCCCCGTGTGAATTAAGCAGAACACTCATGATCAACTATTAGCCCAACATCGACCTGCCAATATGTTGTGCTAATTGCTAACTTCATGAGCTTACTTGCTTAAGCCACTTGATGGGCAGAGCAAAGATACCAAAGAGCTAACAAAATACAGAATAAGAATATTAAAATGAAAGATATTAATAGAAGTTTTCCCGTGAAAGCAATTAAAGTCAGCACCTAACTCCTTCATAGGCTAGGACTTGTACTTCTAAAATCATGTTTAACATAAATTACCTAAGAGAGCGGAAATGAAGAAATTTCTAGTCATTTCACGTCAATGCTTATGTAACTAGACATTATACCCTATGTTTACATTTATAATATTCTGTTATAACCTGGACTTAATTGTCACAATCTGTAATTGAAATCATGTAAAAAAATGAGGTGCACACTGTTGAGAATGATCTAATAAGTTAACTTGGTCTAACATTAAGCATTTGAACTACAGATATAATGTAGGACATGTCCCCTGTCATCCTTTTCCAGTGTTTCCGTTGTTTAACTGCTGGGTATCCAATTATTGTTGCAGGACGGCATTGTGAGGAACAGTGGCGCCTCTTAAGCATATTCTTTTCCTGATTAATTTATTACAACTACATTAATCTCGATTCATGACAAATGCATGTTCAATCCCTAGTATATAATAGTGTTGCTTGACTGCATTATTAGAAATTTAAAGAACTTGATACCATGCACACCTATCAAGTATAAAAATTAGTATTAATGGACAACATAACCCGCCTTGAGATTTTCTTGTCTTCAATAGGATGTTTCCGTTAATTCATTGTCACATTTATGGATCCTGCTCTCCCATATTGCTTTGAGATTGTCTTGTTCTCAATAGGATGTTGATGTCCATTCACAGTCATCTTCATGGATCCTGCTTTCCCATCCATTCATATGAGGGATATATTCTTTGTTGAATTAAAATTCCATAGTTCCTCAGCAAAACCCTGTTCATGTTCTTATTTGGCATTTGACTTGCCTTTGCTTCCTTTTAGCATTTTCTCTTTTTTCAATTCTTATTTGGACATTGGGTACAATTCCTAGATCAAGTAAAATTCCTCAAGCTTTCCGTCCTCATCAGGTACTCTATGCAATATGCATCCTCATATTTAAAGGCTCATATTTGAGCATACATGCATGTGACTGGAAAAATCAGTTTGCTCACCTCTTATCATTTATTTGTATGACCCTAAAGAATCTTATAATCTTATGTATCTGGTTTCACCCTATCCATCTTAGACAGGATCATAACAAAATGTTAACTTTAATGGAACTAGCATGGATACATCTTTTTCTATGTATACAAATATAGACTAGGATCCAGTCAACTAGATTTCAAGTTGATTTTTTTGGGTGGCATCAGAAGATAGGGGTTAAATGCTGATGATCCAATATGTTGGATGTGATATAGTATCACTAAATTGCTTGTAGACAAAAAAACATATGATTTGGAGGCCTCTAGCCTACACATGAAGTGGTAAAGGTGGTGGTTCAAATAACATGATACAATGCCTGTTTTCACCACTTGATGCATAGGCTAAGAGACTCCAAATCACATGAACTGATATTTAAGCAATTTAAAGGTAGTAGATTACATTCAATGGTTCAGATCATCAATGTGGACCCATATTCCCATTTCACCTAACCAAATTCAACTTGAAATCTGATTGACTAGATACTATTTCGCCACTCTTTCTCTACATGTGTGTTTGTACTCTGTATATATATGTATATATACAAGTATGCATGTATTTATGTGCCTATGCATTTAACTTTCTCAAACATGAAGTTTATAAGTTTCCATGGTGATTATACCAAATTACAAATGTCAAGATTAATTTCACATGAGTTCAAAATGTAATCCAACAAATGTTTGGCTAAACTTGGAAACCATCAGATATGATAAAAGCAATTGAAATGGCAGGTTCAAATATGATTTAATGTAAACAATAAACAACTAACCCAAATACATTTCTAAAAGAGTTCTTATGGAGTTGGTGATTGAATTTTTAAATCATATGCACTTTTACAAGATTGTTTTGCATCACATGTTATAGATATAACATTTTAGAAAATAAGCAAAAGTAATGATAAATATTATAAGAATAATGGTTTCTTAACAAAGCGGAAAGTGTTCTAACCTCAAACTCTGATGATAATATAGGTTCAAAAAGGTGCAGTTTCCACCTCTGTTCATTTCTGATAAACTTCAAAAGCTGTTCAACTTATCTGCAAAACCCAAACGGTATAGTTTGTTATTGTTCTCAAAACACAATAAGATGGTCACAGAGAATTTCATTTTCCCTACCCGTGGTACGATGCATTGAACAAAGAAGCAAGCAGCAAAGCATAACACAAAAGGTTTTAATTGAAAAAGGCCATTTACGTAAAAAGCTAAGAAGAAACCAGGTAGAAAAACCATAATAGTACCATTTGGATGGCTACAATAGGACAATTAATTCCTCTTGCCATGCATCAGGTTACTCCACATATATTGTTTTACCATCTCATGAGTTGAGTAAGAAGCTTATCCAGGCTCTCATGATCAATTATAGGGTCAGCCAAATCACTAATGTCAAAAACCAGCTTCTAGAAGCTTATGTAAGATTACCAAGAGTTCAGAACATGACCAACTCCTTTAATTCTCAATAAGAGGTTACTCACAAAGCTCATATCTGGACAACAGTGAAATTTATCCGGAAGAAAGTAACAGACTGTTGACATTAATCCAACTGTACCCAGGCATCTTTCTGAACCCTCGTTCTTGCATTCTCGTCCTCACTTGTTCCACGTAATCCCATCTTCCTGAGGAGGCATGTAAATTTGATAGAGACACATAATTTGAAGGACTGTCTGGTTCTGACTGAAGAAGGAACCAGGAAGCCAGATCTTGCATTTCCTGGTTATTATGAATCACAGATGCACCAAAAAGAGCTCCCCAAACACTAGGAGAGGGTGCAACTGGCATTGAATTTATAAAATCCACAGCTTCATTCAGTTGGCCAGCTCTTCCTAACATATCAACCATACAGGAACATATTTCAACACTGGGAACAACAGCACAGTTCTTTACCAATGAATTATAAATATCAACACCTTCAGATACCAAGCCCGCCCTATCACAAGCTGAGAGAACTGCTAAACTTGTTATGCGATCTAGTTTGACTCCAAGACTGCACATTTCATTAAACAATACAACAGCTTCTTTTCCCTCGCCATGAATCCCATAGCATGAGATCATTGAGCTCCAAGAGATGACATCTTTATGCCAAGACTCATCATCAAATATACGCCTTGCATAATTCAAGCTTCCACATTTGGAGTACATATCAATTAAAGCATTGTTCAAAGAAACTTCTCTATGCAAATCTGCTCTGATGGCAAAGCCATGAACTTGCTTCCCATCCACCAAACTTGCAAGAGATCCAATTGCAGGGAGGACACTTACCAAAGTGACCTTATTGGGCACTAAGTGATCTTTGAATTGCATCAACTGAAAAAGCCTCAGAGCTTCCTTGAAATCCCCATTCTCCACATAGCCCGCAATCATGGCTGTCCAAGCGACCAAATTCTTGGACACCATTCCATCAAAAATCCACCTTCCGAAGTCCACATGTCTGCTCCTTGAGTACATGTCGATCAGGCAACTTCCACATGGAAATCCGAACCCAGACCCAGATCATTCCTTAGAACAAACAATGGATCTCCCTCCCACGAAGCCAGCCACACAAAGGTAGAATAGTGGAGACCGTGAAGCCATCCGGCTTCACTCCTTCCATCTGCATCCGAATTATAAGCTTCCACACCTCCTCCTCCTCCTCATCCAAGGCATCCCCCAAACTCACCAACTCAGAAATCAGCACATTCCAAGAAGCGACACTCCTCGCAGGCATTTCATCAAACATCTGCCGAGCATCATCAGGACTCCCGCATCTGAAGTACAAAAGTATCAGGGAGTTGGCCATCACGGTGTCGGAGCCGAACCCGAGGCGGATAACGAGAGAATGGATGCCTCTGCCGGTGCGGGAGTCGGCAAGCTCGGCGGAGGCCTTGGCCAGGATGGCAAGGGTGAAATGATCAGGACATTGGTGGGGCGCATGCGGCGGAACAGGGCGAGGGGCTCGATGAAGAGGCCAGCGCGGGAGTAGGCGGCGAGGAGGGCGTTCCAGAGGAAGACGTTTAATGGAGCACCGGCGGCGGTGGCGGAGTCGAAGACGAGGCGAGAGAGGGAGGGGAAACCGAGGCGGGAGTAGGCGGAGATGAGGGCGGAGGAGAGGACGGGGTGGCGGTGGAGGCCAAGGGGGAAGGCGCAGGCGTGGGCTCGCTGAGCAAGGCGGAGGGAGCCCGCGCCGGCGGCGAGACGGAGGAGGTCGGAGAGGGACCTGATGGCGGTCGAAGGGGAAGGGGAGAACATCGTGAGGGAGGAAGAGGAGATTGGGAAGGGCTAAGGTTCCGATAACGGCGTTATTCCGATATAACGGCCTCCATTGCCGCCGACTGTACAACGGTTACAAGAACCGTTATTTGCCCGAGTACAAATGTTTGATTTTAATATTATATATATATATAT
>KE504813.1:86793-108034 GCA_000441515.1 Elaeis oleifera | reverse complement strand
TATATATATATATATATATATATATATATATATATTATTTTTTTTTTTTGTTGCTTGTGTGCGAAATCTTCTGGAGAGAAAATTGCACAACAAATTGTTTATTTAGAACAAAATAAAAATAACAGTTAGATATAACATACGCTTTACTGACTTAATATGGTATAATTTTAGCCATGATACTAATTTAGTAATTTAGCTTTGAGTGCTTTTTACATAAATACGAAGATAGCAAAATATTGGCTCTATGGTCAACATAGAAATTTATAATAAATCATTATGATATTATAATCATCATTATCTTTTACTTATTTTTCAAATTTTTATTGTTAGAATGACAAACATTATAACAGCTGTTATAGTAATATTATTTATTTATTTATTTTTTGACAGGCACATAAATTTTTTGAAAGAGAAAATTACAATATAGAATCGAAATGAAAATAACCATCAAAGGATTGATTATTATAATACTAAATAATCCCATTATACTGGTCATCACCTTTAAATAATATTTAAAATAAAATTTTAATTTGTATCTAAAGATTAAAAGTCAAAAATTGTAGCAACTTATAAATTATTTTTATTAGAAGGTTATGGCGGCCTACGACAGTTTTGAGTCTTTTTGTTACATTATATCCATAATAACGAAGAAAAAGATAATGACCGCACCAGCAGATTATTTAGTTTTAGAATAACGTTTACAATACGATAATGGTGTTATTTGCTTTTGTATGGTTTCTTTAGATTAAAAGAGCATTTTGTCAAAATTCAAAATTTATGTATAAATTCAAATTTTAATACTAACATGCCCATTATAATAGCTGTCATAACAGAAAATAATAGAAATTTTCCATATTGCTAATCACTTAATAGAAATTTATGATTGTTGAATGCAACAAAAACTCCGTGGGGAAATTTTTGAAAAAATTCAAGTTTTTATTAAGAATTTATTAATTTATTTGGGAAATTGTTATAATAGCAAAGGCTATTGTAGCAGGATATTTTTTATATGGTAGTTGCAACACAAAAAACGGCTGTTATTTACCACTGTACTGCTTCTTTAGATAAAACTTTTCGTTTAATAGTCAGGATTTGCCTATAAGCACTTACAGAGGCTCAAAAGTGGTCCAATCAGGAAAGATTTTGCAGACTTTGTCAAAGAATTATGAAAACAAGCAAAACTGATGACAGTGGATGGAAGCTAGACAAACAAAAATGGTAAAGCTTGAAATGTAATTAATCTTTTTAAATAATTTGAGGTCCTTAAAGAATTGCTTGCTGAATGAAAACTCGCAAAGCTTCCAAATAGTAGAAACAAGGATTGACTGATTATGATTATGGTTGCATGAGAACAAAGTGAAAATTTAGTTAAAAAAATTGACTATGAATTTCGAAGTATTGTCCTCATTTTTATCATGCCAAAATTATGAATGAACCTAGATAACGCATAATTTGTATCAGAATTGCAGAATCATCATGAAAAAATAGGATTGGAGGGCTTATAGGTTGCCCATAAAGTCAGGAACTTAAGGTAAATCTTTACACAAGTAGGACACAGCAAATTAAATCTTTCTGAAGTCAACCTTTATGATTCTTGAGGCCCAAGATTTTCTCAAGCATCACAGAGAAAAGTAGGTCCTATAAAAACTCAAAAATCATATATAACAGTGCTTTAACCAGACATATATCATGCATATGAGAAAGATGATGGACGCTCATTTCCTTCAGCCACATTAGTCGCAAAACTCGTTCCTGCTGCATGTTTGTTACTTCATTAAACAGTCATGCCGACAGGTGACATCTGGAAGCCTCAGGCTAGAATTGATTGCAGGGGAGTCATACTCCATGATATACAGAAAATCGAATTCTATTATGTACACTTCCATTTTTTAATGTAAAACTAACTGTCTGAAACCAGGTTTGAACCAGTATATTGTATAATTCAATATGGTATTACAAGAAGACTAAACATTCTATTTGACACAATATAAGACATTGATTCCATCTCGAGTGCACTCACGCAGCTGTTGAATCTGCATATGAAACCCCCAAGAATGCCAGCTTGTTGCTTGCTAAATAAATAAAAAATATATAGGACCTACAACAAATTCATTATAATTAGCATAATCTCAGAAGAAAATGTTGTCACCAGCCGTTTGTTTACTAATTCCCTTGTTCAAAATTTTATGGTCTTCAACAGGCATCCTTCATAAAATACCCATCATGATGATAACTTAATTATGGCTAAATACCCATGAGACAGACCTAAGGAATCCATATTGTTGACGGCAGCACGATCATGCACTGACACAATTCTCCCAAGCACCAAACCTAGAGCTGAAGCTACCTCCCCCATTTTGCTGAGCGTACTCGTCAATGACTTTGCGTGCACAGGCATCCCATGTCTTTACAATTTCTCTAAGTGAAAGGGGCTGTGGAAGGTCACGGAGGGATATTCTGAACCTCGACCATGCATTGACTGAAAGATCTTGAAACTCCTTGCTATAGGAACACATGATCGAATAAGAAAAAGTGCAGATCAGTTATAGAAGGGAGTGGTGAACTCGAACCCCCTAAGCATGAAAATCACAAAAATTTCATCTCACCTCAGTTCACTTGGTACCATATCTAGAATTACGGGGATGATTTTGGATAATTGGTAGGAATGAGAAATCTCAGAGGCACAATTGGGGGCTGCATAAACAAAATATTGAATCAATACTAGATAGATCAATAAGGAATTCATGTATGTACCTCTGCCTTTTGGCTACTAAGGGCTCACCATCTGATCTGAAGCAAAATGTGATTTCAAGTTTGGACAGAGAAACACAGCATTAAAAGAACATTTGACAACTGTCCCTTCTCCCCGAACTGCAGCAGCAGCCACATCAGCATCTTCACTTACAGTTATCACCATATCAATCAGTTTTTGATTTATCTCATTGATCTCTTCCAGTAGAGCATGGTTGACCTGCATCAAGGAGATCTTAATAGATCTGCAATTGCTTGAAAAAGGTTCTGTAAATTTAGTGATCCCAGTGAACCCAGCAATTCCTCTCATTTTTTTGTATGTGTGTGTGTGTGTTTGTGTGTACATTGTTCTTATAGACAGAGATATCAGTTTTTCTATCTGCCCATAGACACCAGAAGATAAAACCTTTTAGGTTTTAACCTTCTCAGAGTGTAGAGATGCATCTTTTCTTATTTGCTTTCCAGATACTAAATAACTAGAAAACATTTAGTTTTATTCTTGCAATGATCTTATAATACCTACACTGCCCTTCATAAATTCCTTGCTATCAAACAGCCCCTTATGTACAATCAGTTCTAATAGACAATAAGACAACTAAAACTAAAGATGATATTAGATGATAGAAAATGAGCAATTGTTCTTTCAAGTTTATCAATTTTTTTTAAGCGCACATGTAATTTTACTTTACATGATCTTAAGCCTTGGAACTAGCTCCAGATGCTCATCTAATATATTTCCACTGCACTTTTTAATAAATTGTCATATTTGATAATTAGAAAAGAAAAGAACCAGTATACAATAACAAAATATCAGTTCACATAGACACGACCCACCTCTGGAAACCAACTACATGATGCATCTTGACACAACTTTTCCTTTCCCTGGCCATCCTTAATATTAGTTCAAGCTTTTCCAAATCCTTCTTTACAATCACCATCTATGTAACCTTATGTCTTCTCTTACATGCTTTCTACATCTTTTAAACATATTAGCACCTATCTTTTGCTTGCCTATTATTTATATAGTTTCATGAAACCCCCGAGTCGTGTTCTATAAATTGTCAGCAATACGTTATTTATCACATGAAACCCCAGAGGCACCTCTTGCTTCATCCAACTGGCTCTAGTTCTGTTACATATATCTTCACTTGTCTCTCCTTATTCTGTATAATCAGTCCAAGCTAACAAAACCACCACTCTGAAGCATAATTGGCATTTATCCTAGGGAAAAGGCTTTAATTGTACATGAGAACTTACAATTGAGACATAAAAGCCAAGCACTGCAGACTTAGAGGTATACATAATCTAATACCAGAAAGCATTTAGTGAGCCCACACAAGAAATGAATTCGATAATACCATACCTCAACTTTTTGTCTCTTAAGATTGGATGTTGCAGTCGATTCAAGTCCAGATATTTTAAGCTCATATGATTGTTGGAAGCTGTCATTCATGCTGCCAGCTGATGGCATAACATTCAAGGGTATGGCAGTTAGATCACCAGTAGCAACTCTGGAATCATTTCCAGGTGCCAAACCACCTTTTCCATCAATCATGCGGATTACAGAGCGCATATCCCTAACAGGGGAGCTCAGCTTCTTTGGTGATAAGGATTGTACCTGAAAGAGTAGCAATAACAATAAAGTTTTCATACTTCTTAAAACTTGGAAAACGTACTGCATTATCCATACAGAAATATTAGCAGCTAACTGTTTATCTATACAACTGATATCAAGAAATCGTTTTTCTCTTTTTATATGGGAAACATTTGCGACGTGAGGCACACATTTAAGCAAGCTGTTTAAATATTGATACAAGCATAGCAACAAGATAGTCTCTGGACCAGAATTTCAAAGAATTAAATAGTATTGGATAAAAAAATAACTATTTGACTCACTGCAGCTGTAGCGTGTCAAAAGGCTGGACAACAAGGTATATAATAGCCTCGATAACTTAAACAACCCTACACTATTTTGCAAATACTTGAAATTGTCGGCCAACATGATTTAATCTTCTGCATATATAATGCTCTCACCCCACTAAAAAGTTTAACATCTAGTCTTAAACAGACATATACCCCAGGCTTCCAAAAATAGTCATTTCAAGAATTTATTAAAATAACCATTTCTTGGATGAAACACCCATCCAAGCATCTAGAGATTATAGATAGCCATTTGAATGTTTAGATAGCACTTTTGAGCATTAGTAGGTTGTAAACAAAGAGCATAAACTCCAACAATTGAAGAAAAGAAGAAACAAAAGGATGTGCACCGGAAAAACTTCTCATCAGATTATGCTATATTTGAAAGCAAATCTATTATTCACTTAATCAAATTTATGAATTAGAAAATAGTTGGAATCAGATTCTGGACAGCCAAGTCTTTAATAAATCCACCCTAACCAGTAAATTTTGGCCTCTACCAGTGTACATCCAGTTCCTGGAAAAGACCAGGTTATCAACCACAACAGGTCAACTGCTTGTTGAACTAGCTCACCCTAGTTCAAGCAGAGGTGGAAGCTGTTTCTTAGTTTATAAAAATGTAGTTGCTACAATATTAGGGAACACAAGCGAGAAGAAGAGAAAGGAAGTTCTCTTCAAACTCATGTGGAAAAGATTAAAAATTATGAAATATTTCAAACTCATGTTTGAAGTGATGAGGTGATTGTAAAAACACAGAATTTCTGGAATTAAGGAAATTCATTTTGACCTAAACTTATATGATTTTTTTTTTTCAAAGAGAGACTGTAATTCTCTTGTAGGACCTCCAATCATGATAAGATGTTGGATTGATGATTGAAGACGGAGATCACTTTGACTGGTGCTTACACTTTGACAACTCCACACAAGATCATCAACCGATTCAATTAGAGATACCATGGAGCTAACAAGAGCTTCAAGAGGCACAATAATGCATACAGGAAATGGTGACGTCGATCACTAAATAACCTAGTCAAAACATTGCTTTCGCAAATAAAATACATGTTTAAAATTTTAATAACTTCAGTCTTCAGATACATGGATGTCTGCATGAAATTTCTCATTAAATGATATCAACAAAACCTGTCCCACATTCAATTTAGTCTGTCACTTCATAATGGTTAAATATAACATGTAAGTAACATTCATAATGACTACAAAAATCTAGCTTTACAATGTGAAATGCAGCAAAATCCTCATCGATAAACACTTACAAAGTTTTAGCTATATTGCAGATGTTGAGAATCAGCATTTGAGATTCATGCATGTAAAAGTTAACATAGAAAAAGGTTTAATAACTTTTCTTGATTAATTACCAAGTTTTCACAAAATCATATAAAGACCAATATATAAAAGAACTTTAGAAAGTTGACTGACCACATTGATTAAGCGTTCTATAGGCTGTTCTTTGGCAATTGATTTGCCCGGATTTGTTGTGGATACAACATTGGCCTCACACCCATCTGGACTTGTATAATTATGGTGCTGACCTGCAGGGCAATGCTGTTGATATAATCCTGATTTGATGCCAGAGCTTTGTTCCCCTTCAACTCATTTACATCATTTTTTGATGCTGTGGCATCTGATGCGGCGGCAAATGTGTCACTTGTTCTTGCTTTTGCTGTTGGTGCAACTGCATAGGTGGTGGCTGCTGTATCAGCTGCTGCTTTTGTTGTTTCTGTAACAGTAGTTGCATCTGGTGTTGTTGAATTGCTGCTTCATTTGCCGAGTCTGAATAGCTGTTGTTGCTGTTCATGGTGCTGCTGCTTCAGATGCGGCTGTTGAGATGCACTGATGGCAGTCTGCAAAGATCCAACACCATCCTGTTGAACCAAACCCACGGTTCCCTGTTGCATGGAGTCCAAAGATCCTTGCTTAGTTGGATCCAATCTAGGAGTTGGCTGCAGTGTATTTGCCATGTTCTGCTGTGCTGTTGGAACATGAACAGGCATTGATAAATGCATGGATCCATACTGCATGCTTGGTGCAGCAGCTGACTGCATTGATGCTACCAAGCACTGCAAGTTTATCTGTTGCACCTCATTTACACGATCATCATGCTGCTGCAGCTGAGAAACTTGAGATGGTAGATGCTGTGGCATGGACTGAGAACGTCCCTGAAACTCAGAAGGAACACTCCTCTTCATATTTAAATTTTGAAATTTCTCATATATTTCTTAAGGTAAGGAAACTTCCTCTTCACATCAGAATTAATATTGCTCTTGGATATTGGTAAAAGATGTAATATGGCATCTAAAGGGACTTGTATATTTTCATTCTGTGAAGCCGTTCTGACTGCTTTGTTGCCGGATTGACACCTTCATGCTGTAGAATAAGGGGGAAGACAAGATAGATTAGAAGAAAAACTAGATTTCCAAACATTTCCTCTATTTAACTTGTAGGAAATCTAAAGCTTCATGGGTCAAAAGATATAATACTTGAAGCTGCTCAATCTTCAGAATAACCTTTCCGTTGAGTTCATTGAGCTCTGTAGAGTACTTCTTCCAGGACATTATCTGCAATTAAGGAAACCATCAAAACTAATAAAATGCGGTTTGCATAACTTATAAGACCACTGACAGGTGTCAATCAGTAGACAAAATCTGTTGCAAAATCAGCAAATGAAGTAACTGATATATGTGATTTGACATTAGTAAATTGAACATCTCTTCCACATAAGTGTTCAGTACTCTGGTGGTCAAATGCAGAGGTGAAATCTCTAAGTTTAGTTCTTATGCAAATTTTAGTTTTAAATTAACCAACAGATTAAACTTCATGGGGCATCTCTATTCTTTTGAAAGAACAACTTTGGCCGGTCTAGCACCACAATACATTTTCATTTTTTTAAATAAATAATATAAAACACAAAAAACATATTAATAGAAATTACAAGAAAGGAAAGCTGTGATAAGTCACCTCTTGATAGATTTCCTCTTGCCAATCAACAACACCTGCGTTTCTATTCTGTGCTGCAAAATCCACCAATGCTGTTAATTCTTTTTAAAGAAAGTATTTAGCTGCAAGAAATAGGCACTAGGCAAGTAGGATGTATGTCAAGGAAAACCCTCGGCCACCAAGATATAGGCTTATAAAGACATTAGACAACAACTGGTATCCATTTTCAGCCATGGGATTCAACTTAGTTAACCAATAGAAAAATCATATGAACCAAAATTACGTAAAGCCATCCAAAATATCATTGTGCCATGATACAAATGAAAATTATTATTCAATAATCAGAATGAATCCTTATCTTAGAAGTAAATAATTCTTTGAATAGGCCTTCTACTTCTGCTGGCAGATCTAAATTCTGGCATATTATAAGATAAGAGAAAATTTAACTGAACTTGAAAATCTATTCTATCACAAACTTACTACACTAAAAAAAAAATCCAAACCAATGAAATTGTACAATTAGGATGCCCATGGAAGGAAATTCTAACGATTTGTTAGGTATTGAAATAATAGTAATAATTTGGTTTCTGAAAGCAATTGTGTGCATCAACATGACAACATCATTGGAAATGCTTCAGGTCTAGATGCAATGCACAAACTTCTAAGAATGTGCATCATCTACCACCAGCATTGGCCATGGAAACCATCACATAAATATAGTCTACAGGTAGCAAGTGATTGATGCATACTAATGATGACTAAAATACCATGTTAGATCCTGTAGTGGCTCATTCTGTAACAAGAATCTGGTACCTAGCAACCCCTTTAAGACTGACACCAATATGAATGGACCTAAACCACTTTAAACTGCTGTAAACCGACTTCTAATGAACCATGCACCACTTGACGGATGAGTTTGAAGTCACACCTGCTTATTTTTGCTTAGTACAGATACAACCTATGATGTAACTCAATGCAGTCATACCGTACCAATCATTAACCAATACAAACCTGTACATGGACTTAAAAAACCTTGAGCTGCACATGGTCAAATAAAGATATATTTAGTGAGAACTAGTTTACCTCAAATCTGGCACAATATGAAATTTTTTATAATGAGCTATCCAACCCTAGGACCTGTCCAAGGCTAGGGCAGTGGTAGAGACTGTGTTTTATTGAAGAGGGCAACAACAAACCCATTTTAATCATAAAAATCATGAATTCAGAAAAGACAAATTTTAAAGAATAAGCATAGTACAAATGATGCATCAGATAGAAAACATGGTTTTGATGACATTCCGACTCAGAATATCCTCCCAAGCTTTACAGCATGGATGCATGATATGATATAGCACAATAAATACATATTAATGAGGCAATTTAAAAGATAAACAAAATATAATATCGATATGCTAACTAAATAAAATAATTATTTACATATAAATAAATAAAGCACTCATAGATTATGAAGGATTATCACAAAATAACTTACACTTCATACAATAAGATCAAAATCCACAAACTCTATCATTCAGTCATTATTCAACTTCATGGACCATTAAAAATACTCCACACAATGACATCAACATGGGAATCTGAAATTAACCATCCATTAGCAAAACATCAACATCCATCAGAAAAAGGAAAAAACCTGCTCATCATCGCTTGAGGTATCGAGGAATTATTCCCAGGTCTATCCATAAGCAGATGGCCCTTTTATTTTACAATATAGAATACATAAGTACTCAACACATTTGATAGCTTTATCCAGCAATTAATGACATTTATTACATATTTGGCATGGACAAAACATGCAATTTGAAGGATTTTCCTTCCTAGTTCCCACTCTTAAATGTGTTTGAAGAAGGCAATTTATGTATCTCCATTTTTTGTTGTTACAACTCACAAGTATTCTCTGAAAATAAAGATAAACTTATGTTTCTAAAGCTTCTCATTCAAAAAAATATATAAAAAAAGGAAGTCAATAGACAGATAGTAAATCAAAGAAATAAAGACAAGCCATATGTACCTAAGCTACTAAGAAGAACATTGGTACTCCTCTTCCTTTCTTCTCTTCTTCTTCTTTATTTCCTCCTGCCATTCCTCTGCTTCCTCTATCACCACTTCTTCGTTGTTCTTTCCAGATTCTACTTAGATCAATTCTAGTTAAAACATACCAATTTGGGAAAGAAATGTGCACTAAAAAGTAAGTGGGATGAATGATCTAGGACATTCTGGTATTATAGTAAATTTAGATGAACATCACTACATGGGACTGGATATTGATGATTGGATTAACAAAGTTCTTGTTGTTCATTATAAACAAGCCCCCTGACATCCTTGAATGGCACGACAAAATGTTGTCACAATTCTAAGTAGGCAATCTTATCCAGAAACCTAAGCCATATTTGATCAACAAGAAATTTTAGGATTTGGGGGCAAAGCACCATATATTAATTATTCTATTAAAATTTAGATTGTAAAGGGTGCAATCACCCCCCAGATCCCTCCTTCCTCACCCATAATGCCTGCATGAAGAGGTAGACTCCTTGTTGTGTACGCTTCACACTTCTTTAAAGCCTCATTCATATGAAATTCAATTAGTGACCAATAAAAATTATTGAGATTCAGTATTAATGAAAAATCATAATCAAAATCTAAACAGGACCTGGATGATATCCACTACCTAAGAATTTCACAAAAAGATGCTTCCTTGCTTTTGCCAATGATTCCGCTATTGCAATAGTTTCAACTCCACACAACTAAAGATAAATCGCACATTTTTCGATATTTCAAAAAGGTCTTGCAGCAAAGAGAAAGAAGATTATAAACAGATAAGACTTTTAACAAGGAGGAATAGGACCAAAGTATTTGAAGTAGGTGGCTCATAATTGTTATCAGGACTAACAGAAAGAGTTTAGAAAGCCAAAAGGTCAAACCTGAGAAAAGAAAGGATAGCAGAGTTTCCCTAAGTTGTTTGACTTGTGGAGATTCCTCTCATGTGATAATATCTTATCTAGAACCATTGAGGATATTGGAAATCAGGTGTACCAGGAATGATAATTCAGAATAACTTCCACCAAATAAATGGGAACAAACTTGAGTACTTGACAAAGCATCCAAAGCAGAAATAGCAATAACTTTGGTTAATTACTAAAAAATAAAGATATGAGTTAATTTATTAACCAGAGCTTACAAATAAATCAGTTTAATAGTTAGATTTAAGACTCACCATGAACTTCTCTTGATAGGACTAGTGGTTGGGAAAAAACAAAACCATGCTAAAGATTGAAAGGTAATACACAATGTGAACCGTGAAGATTTATCTGAAAGATAACAAAAAGCAAAAAATTGTCCAAAATACTAAGAGGCTGTTTGGTTCCTTGTAAGTTTTATTAAAATAGATACCATAAAACATAATTCTTTGCAAAATAGCTTTATTTAAAGCAATGGAGACTTGTTTTTCATAAAACTCATTTTTTAGGTTTATGACCTATCAATTTTGACAAAATAGATGATATGGAAAACAACCAAACAGCCGTCTTTATAAAAATCAATCATTTTTGAGTCTTTTGTGTATCTCTTCTATATAAAACTTGTTAACCAAACGGCCCTTATGGGTTTCGGGTAAGTGACTCCATCAAACAAATTCAATATATTGATTGGAAAAAAGAGGCAAATGCACATGAACTTACCCATTGACTCGGGCGACAATGCCTTATCAAATAATGTGGGAATACATCAAAGAGGTCTGTGATCAGTAAATACTTTTAAGGCCACTTTGTTAATTATACTTTAAGCACAATTATGCAAATAGTCTTAGAGTTTAAGCAAGGAAAGGAGAAACATAAATGCTTAAAGGTACAGAAAATTGTAAAATATTTTTCTTATGGAGAGTTATGAGAGAGAGAGAGAGAGAGAGAATCAATTAGAAAGCCAATACCCAAAAGCACATGGGATGACAGAGCAGAGGGATAATTAAAAGCCAATATGTAAGCTCCTGTATAAACATCCAGAGTGGGTCGCAACAGTCAAAAGCAATGGATTCAAACAAGTTGAGAGCAAGATTTTATGTCTCGACAGGATGGGGGGTCCCGGTTGTCCCATCCCATTCTTGTGAGAAAATAGGATCGGAACAGGCTCGAGAATCCGAAACCCATTCACACAGAGAAAGAAGAAGGGGGAAGAAGAAAAGGAAGGAGAGATGAAGAAAAGAAAAATGAAAGGAAGAAGAAGAAAATTAAAAAATGGAAGGAGAAGAAAAGAAAGAAAAGGAAATGAAAAAGGAAGGTAGAGGAAAAGAAAGAAAGAAGGAAGAAAGCAAAAAAAAAGAAAGAAAAGAAAGAAAGGAAAGAAGAAGGGAGATAGATGTAGGATATCCTCCGAGATGCATGACTGGGACTATTGTCGAAATGGGGATGGGACAGTAGGGCATCCCATTCTATGGAGAAAAGAGAACATCTTTGTCCCACGAGATTTAAAACCTTGGTTGAGACATCAAATAAATATACAATTCCTACCATGGAAAAGACGAAATGATGTATCTAAAATCTAAATTATAAAAGATATTATAGCAACGGAACTTCTTATGTTAAAGCAACAATATAATAAGCAATTACAATGATAATGCATCATAACATGTTAAAAAACTCTAAAACTCATCACAATCTTATGCAGTGCATCTAGGAAAGGGAAAACAACATAAAAGCAGGTAAATTCCAGAAGCCATTAGACATGAGAAAGCAAGAACTAGTATGATTCATAATAAACAAACAACACCAATAATCGGGATAAATAAAGAGTAGAAAGTGGAATAAACTGCAGGAAGGGTTGCAAGACTCAAGATTCATAAGAAATGAACCAGATCAATAAAGGAGATAAACAAAGAGTAGAAAGCAGAATAAACTGTGGGAAGGGTTGTAAAACATAAAGGGCATCTAGGACAGCATTAAACAAACTATTTATTCTCCTACTTACTATTAGATGTTGCCTCTGGAAGCCCTCTTTGCGACTGAATATATTGTCTCTGTTCTTCAATCAAATTTTGAGGCTGAAGCAGTGCACCTGAAGATTGAGGCCTTTCTTGCATCTCTTGTAACGAATTTGACTGCTGATGCATATCCAACTGTTGCTGCAATCTTGAAGGCTGAGACTGAACCTGAGACATCAGTTGCTCTTGAGACAACTGGTATTGGGACAGCCGACCTTGTGATTGTACGAATGCAATAGTTGGCTGCTGGATTTGTTGCTCTGTTACAGCCTTTGTTCGTTGCGGAGAGCACACTGTGCATTGATTTTGCTGCATGTTTGGGGCACTAGAATGGGATCCAAATATCTGCTGCTGCTGTTGCTGTGGTTGCAGTTGCGGCTTCAGTCCAGAAATGTTACTTTGCAACCTTAATTGCTGCTGCTGATGTAAAGATATAATCTGTTGACTTGACTCAGGTAGTGCTTGCTGCATGCTTAATAACTATTCTTCTGGCCTGGTAAGCTTTGCTGCTGCTGCTGAATGTCCAAAGCACTATTTTGTCGTCCAAGTAGCTTGGACTGTTGCATATCTGAGATACTTGAGTGCTGACCCGTTAGTTTCTGTGATGAGGACAAGATAGATTGTTGAGGAACAGAAGTAGACTCCTGCTGAAGTGAAGATGATTGTTGGTGTATAATGGGTTTTGACTGCTTTTTCTGTCTTGCAACTGATTGTGGATGTTGCTTAAGTGAAGATGGTAGACACTGTTGGATATGATTTTCTGAAGGTTGGATTGTGAAGCTAACTGTGTCATTGTAGGCTGCATCTGCTGGACCATGGACTGGCCTGATTGAAGACTGGATGCCATTTGCATTAAAGGTTGTTGAGAAGATTTCATTTGGTCAGGATGCAACAAAGTCTGTTGCTGCTGTTGCAGCAGCTGTTGAATTTGTGATTGCAAGGATGAAGGATGAGAAACATTCTGTTTCAGAATTTGCTGCTGGTGCTGCTGCTGGTAAACAATGTGTTTTGTGATTGCTGTTGATGTTGTTGGGCAATGAGTGTCTGTTGTTGTCGTTGCCTACCATGCATCTGCCTTTGTACATTGGCATATCTTTTTGGTGTTAAACTTTGCCCTGCAGAACTATTAATGGAGTTCTGTGATACACTTGATATATTCTGAAAATGAGAGGTCTGGTCAGTGTTAGCCACAGTGTACTCGCTAAATCCTGAAACAGATGAATTAGCAAGATTGGCAGACCCTGATGGTGTAGTGACAGACATAACTAAGGATTGCCGTTCACTGCTAACTTGTGACTGTATACCAAGTGATGCTGTTGGAGAAGACTCTGAAAGAGCTGTTAGTTAAACAGATATATTGTAGATACCGAGTGAAAACATATCCTGTTAAAAGTCTAAGTAAAAAGTAAAGAAAATATGAGGTGAAGATTATCATATGGTAAAATTTTACTGTTATATCTGTTCAAGCTATGTTTGTGGCACACTTATTAAGGTCATAGGAATACTGTTTCAGCAAGACTAATCTGATTAAAAATTTAATGTTTTATCAAATTCAGCAATTTAAAAAGTACATCAAGATTAATAAGGCATATAATTCATGTACTACATCAAGATTAACAAGATATTTTAGGCAGAAAAATCATGATAAAGTAGCAATAAACTGCACTTGCTTTAATTTCATCCATCTAATTCAACAACTAGGCAACAAATTTATCACCTAAATTCATACGCCAGGATGACACTAAATCCAGAATTGCTTTACGATCTAGGATTGAAGTATTTTCTATCATAACTGTAGTAATCATGTACTGGCACAACATACAAATCATGCTGAATCCAATCAACACTTGGCATACTCCGACATAGAAAGACAAAGTTAGCATGCTAAAATGCACCAAGTTGATTTCCTTAAAAACATTGATCTAATATAACAGACTTTAATCAGTGCAGAAAAATGTTGTAACAACTATAGTTTAAATTAGTCTGCACAAAACCAATTAACGTGAATCTATTTTGACTCACATAGAGCATGTATATTTCATAGCTTCAACTTTCAAGTAATCCATCATAAAACTGACATTATAGAATTATGTTTAGACACAAACAATATAACAGGCTCAAAAACTATGGTAAAAGATATGAAATATTGCTACTCATTATCACACAATGTAGTCGTGATGCACAAACTGCTGAGGTGTTTTTGTGGGAACCTCATACAATGCTAATACGAGAAACTCTTATAGGATGAGTTTTCTTAATTTCAAGCATTGGATCCAATATAAAATAATGATATTTTGTTGTTAACATGCCTACTCCAAAGGTTGCTATGCCTGTAAGTTTAGAAAAATATAGATATTTACCACTATGTATAAGTTTGTATCGAAATGCATCATCTTGGTGGAGATATATGAACTAGCAGAAATTATGGAAGCACACATCCTTGCATCTTATAGATAACCTGTTGGCATGGTACAACTAATATGTACAAAAGTTAAGATGCAAGGTATGTCAAACCATCCCGAATTAGATGATTCAGGCTCAGGGTATACCAAACTGAACTGAACAAGAATTGGGATGGTTCAACCAATCATGATGGTTCAGCTTGTTATAACATAAACCCCCGATCCTGACTGCTTGGCTGTGTTTCGATCTCTTACGCCCTCTTCTTCGTACCCTAGCTGAAACCATTGCCCTTGATCGATATCGACACCGACAGTGATGTCGATGCCCTCAATTGATGCCAACACCATCAACCCCAATTAACACCAATGCCAATGCCACCCATCCAAGCAGTCGAACTAGTACACCACTCTCTCCTCCCTTCTCTCTCTCCTTCCTTTCCGTCTCCCCCACTTTCTCCCCTCTGTCTTCTCTATCTCTCCCCTGATTCTCCTCCTAGGGTTAGGGTTTCTCCCTCTCTCCCATCCTCTTCTCGTGATGCTTCATCTCCAGTACACCTTGGTTCGATATAGCATATACTAGTACCATATCAAACTAATAGCCAGCTAGTATGACCTCCAATACCAGTTTTGCAAATGTTGGACCATGATGTGAATACTAATCATCATCCTTGCTTATGATAGTCCGAGTTTCCCAAGTGGCCTATGATGACCTAAGTGGCTTTTCGAATAAATTACCTTAATTGAAGGTATAAACGATAGAAACCTCATCCAATATTTGATTCACCAGGGAACTATATTTAAATAACTAATATACAAAGATCATTGGAGATGGAAGATAGTTCCAAAGTTAAGTCAACAGCTTAGATTGCATGGAATGATTTCATCAAGACCATTTGATTCCATGTGTCTCTAACATTGAAGGGGTGGCACCAAAGGATCAAAACTTGCATCTATTGTCAATTCTCTATCTGTGTCGTCCTTTGGCTTTAAGCATCTTGCATGCATGACAGCACTTATATGTTTCATCTTGCATATATGTTATGTTTTGAATTAATTTTCCAAATCCATCTGTTTCATATTTAATTTTTCGATTCATTAACTTGTCATCATGTTCTATTTGGTATAGGCTTACATCATTATACCATTATTTATGTTGGTATTGCATATTTGGGTTCCCCAGGGTTGTCCTGCATCTATGTTGGTCACTAAACAATCATTCAATGTAGTTTCTTCATAACTGCTACATTATCCTGTCCCAAATCTAATTTTCCTTAAATAATTTTTAATATTTTTGCAGCTCCTTTTCGGATGATCAAACAGGTTTAATTAAGAAAATGATTTTTATGTTAACTCTACCCTCAAAAAGATTTTTATGTTAACTTTGAGAATTAAGCTTACAGTATATTAATGTATGCCTATTTAATGAAAATTAAATAGCCATATAATCATTATAGCAGACTGTACAATTTTTTGAATATTTTCAAGCGAAGAACCTTTAAAAGTTCATCCTAAGCAGTATCTTACCGCTTGGTTTGGCAAGGTTCAGGCCAGTTCAGAACCAACACACCCTGATATGGACCCAAAGGCATGGCACAAGCCCAGTTCACCACATTCAGGGGCATATTGGCCAGCCAAATATGGTACATACTAGCCAATCCAAGACCAAACAGTCAGCTTTTCACTCCTTGTTAATACAATGGTAGAAAGAATGATACAAAGAAAGAAACCTTAAAGAGAAAAAAAGACATGGAAACCAAAACATGCCTATGTGTTAACAGTTTGGAGAAAAACATGAAAACATATTATCTCAGGTTAACCCAAATATCCCAGGCAGCATATCCAGACAAGCAAATAAAAATGCATAAAAGATATGGCAAATGTGCAACATGGAATAAAAATTCACTAATAGAGACTTTAATGGGCCTTACCGACTTCCAGATTATACTAATCAAAATAAGAAGACTAAATATATGAAAAGGCAAAACAAGCTTTTTCCTTAATCTTTGAACTAGAATAAGTTATTTCCTTGGTCAAAAATATAAATCAAACAACCAAAAGATTTATTATCCTTCATGTTAGAAAACTGAGACCTTTGTGCCAATATACCTGGATGAGCCAAATTTTGGTTCCTAGTAGCAACGACTGATGGTGAAAATTAATTCCAACACCATTTTGAGCTCTCATTTCCATTGAAAGCAATTTTGAAGAAATTCTCCTCAGATAGTCACACTGAAATATAAAAAAAATTAGGAAAGTTACTTATCATGGAAGTTTTTAGTTCAAATTAACAGGAAAAGGAAAAGAAAGCAGGAATAAGCATGTGTTGGGCATGAATGAAGACAATAAAATGTAAATCGGCAATAAATGGAATTCGAGTCACAGTGCTCACGCCTATAGCAGAATTTTGTTGTAGACTTGACAGCAGCATGGTACGCCATTCTGGTAAGTACTGGTGCATACCGTACTGTATCGGTATCGCACTGTTACATTGTATGGGAAGCATACCAAGTGCCAATGCACTGAACTGACTCCCTTATCAGGACATATTGAAACTGTACCAATATATTACTGGTACAGGGTCTCGTACCAAGATGGTGAACCTTGGATGGCAGTGTGTGATATTAGGCCCTTTTGCATCTATTCCCAAATTCCATGGTAGATATCTTTCACAGCCTAATACCATTGACCATGTTGCCCTTCTTCAACTCTTGTCCCAAAGGCAAACCCATGTTTGGTGTTGCAAGGGAGCAGAAGGCTACTAAGAGATCTCATAAAATCTGGACAAGAAAAGAAATCTGATTTTCCTGCCTCTTATAATGATCACACCAAGATTTCAGTTGTAGGTATTCAGGCACAACTTCCAGAGAAACTGGACCCTATTCTTGAGTGGAAGAGATTGCTAAAGGGTAAAAGGCAATGCAAATGGCTTCAGGTTGATGATCTTAATTCCAAGTTCTTTTATGCTTCTATTAATAGATGAAAAGCTATGACTAGATTGGTAAAATTTAATAACCAAATGGTTTAGTTTTGAGAGGTAGATAGCATAAATATGGAGGACTTGATTTTTTTTACCAAGTATTTAATCAAATTGATTACTCAACCTCAGTTGATAAACTCACATTCAAAAGAATTGTGCCAACAAATTCATTTGGAAAGGTAATAGGTGGTACTTATATGCACAACTTGTTGATGAAAAATAATACATTTCATTAATGGTTGAAGGACTGGATTCAATGATCAGCCCACCAACACTAAATTAAGGAGAAGATTTCGAGTCAACTTAACTAAATATAAGTTCTAAACCAACCATATGAACCACAACAGATCATTTAACACTCAAAATTTGAATAATGGTATGGCCATGAATGATTAGTAACATGTAAAGCATTACTTAACATTCAGTGCAGATAAAAGCATAAATGAAACATGAAAGATCAGCAGGACAACTGTAAGGCTAAACAAAATTAAATAATAAATACCCAATATCAGATCATAGGTCATGCTTCCAATAGGCAACTCATCACCACTGATAAATCAATCAAAAGGAAACCAATTGGAGATCTGCAGTCAGAAGTCCTGCATTGACTGTTCGTCAGTGATCCTCAATATCAGAAGCCCCATCATCACAAACATGGGGAGAGCCAACCTGAGGGGTCCATGCAACCTCCCACCACAAAAAATGAAAACCTGCTTTCAAGTAATCCCAGTACATGTATTGCATACACAAGGTCTGCCAACCACCCGCATCACCTTTAATATCTTGCTGTAGTTTTAGACTGTTCCAATTTCCTCTCTCTATCACATTATTTTGAAAAGGTTATATTTTAAAAAATTCTTATATTTTAAAAAGTAAAAATCTTTCTATATTTTGGTCTGGGTGTTGACAAAAATTTACAGGTGAAACTACCAAACTACATGACCCTCTTGCTCTTCCATTTCTCTCTCTAGTTGGGTTGTAATCAGGTCAAACACTGGTTGCATCCATGCTGTATCCACATCCAAACCTGATAAAGAAAATCAAGTTTGACTTCATGTTTGACCCATCAATTTAGAAAGCTCAAATTTACATCAAGCCCAATCAACAATTGGATTTGATTTACTAGTGGAGCACATGATTTAATCAGCCAGACAGCAAGGGTCACCAATTCTCAAAATCACAAGGACTCTCATCACAATAGACCTCCCTATATAGTGAATCTGTGGCAGACTACAGTAGGAAAGGAGTACGACATGGGAAATCATTGGTTTTCAAAAAAAATCAATTACTTTAAGAACATTTTCTGAGTTCCCATTTAAGATAGATTTGACTGAAACAGAACCAGAATATAAGTGCCACCTAGGTATTGGGAACTGAAATGATGGTGTTGGGAAGTTAAAGAGAGCTTGTTTGAGAAAAGTGCAAATCCTAACATGGAGAAAAGGAATTAATGCAACCATATATACATACACATGGCTTATTGGATTATTTGGATCTTTGGACTTAAACATAGCTAAATAGTTGCATCCAAGTTTCATCCAATAAGAAATTGGATCCTACACATGGAAATCGACTCAATCCAATAGCATTATATAAAACTTATATCGGATCCATACCCACTTATTATAAAATATTTAGATCCAATTATTGGATTTTCAGATACCATTTATATATGCCTACTATCTAGGATCGCATGCCTCTCTCTCTCTTCTCTCTGTTTACACACACTACCCCAAAGATGGTAAGCAGCTCTCTCTCTCTCACACACACACACACTCTCTCCCCCCCTCCTCTCTCTCTCTCTCACACACACACACAGAGGTTCTCTCTTGGAGACAAGATGTGACTTTAGATAAACTTGGCATCCATGACGTCGTTGCATCAGTAAGAGTTCAAGGGAACACATGACATTGTTTGAAGCAAGAGAGAAAAAAAAACCATGAGTCCATATATCCGGTGATTCTGTTTCTGCACACAAATGTGCCTCAATTAAATATTATTTTAAGTGTGTTTTGTTTCCAAATTATCTCTATTGGGTTTTTATGCCTTTTCTAAATCTTATTGTCCCCAAGTTTTCATTATGATATCAATTCTATCTAACTTCTGAATCACTTATGCAACCAATACTAACAATATTAACAATATTTTACATTTTCTTCAGAAAAGGAATCGCGCTATTTGTTTCTATGATCGGCAATTCTAAATTCAATACTATAGAGATGAATAATCATTTTTTCATTACTATTGAGTATTGATATTGTGTGGCTTCCATCATAATTGGTTTTTGATGTTTTGATAGCAGCAAGGTAAAGAATCCCTTTTTCAGTTTAAGATTAAATATGAATGACTTTTTAAACAAAATTGATAGATTGGTGTTTTTACTAATCAATTAATATTATTAAGTAACTCAAAAGATTTAGTGAATATACTAAAGTCATAAGACTTGCACCCGATACATCAAAATCCTGGCTCCGCTCTTGCCACAGAATCACCTGATAGACGGCCAAGATTGTTTCCAAAAGCTTGGAAGTGTCTCCATTAGTTGAATTTCTTGTCTACAATATCTTACTGCTGAATAATTCTTCTCAAAATCTTCTTTGCAAAGATTGAATAAGAAGAACACAAAGATTGAATAAGAAAGGAACACAATGCTTTGTGACCAGCGACTTTAATACATCAAACCTACAACAAGCAACCTAGGGGTTGCTTTCACATTTACAACCAGAGAGAATTGTTCAAAGAGAAGTCATCTAATCTAAGAGCTACAACATATGAAAGATATTGAATAAATCATAGTCCATGTATTCTGCTGAATGAAGAGAAGAAAAAGGGATCTGGTCATGTTGTAGGATACTTTTCACAGGTTTAACCAAGGATTCAAATCATGATTAATATCATATTGATGCCCACATAGCAGCTGGCCAAATGAAACATCCCACAGATCACCTAGAGATGTGAGGTCCCCCTAGAGTCTTTTCCTTAATTCTTCTGCATTTTCTTTTGTTTCTGCTGTAAGTTTTCAAGAAAAGATACAAACTGGCTTGTTTTGGAAAGTTCAAACATTTCTGAAAGTTATAATGAAGCTTGAAGTAGGAAGAAGGTGGGTTGTAAAAAGTCATTGTTCTTCCTGTCATCATATATATATATACATATATAGGAAGAAGGTGGGTTGTAAAAAGTCATTGTTCTTCTTGTCATCATATATATATATATATATATATATATATAGAGAGAGAGAGAGAGAGAGAG
>KE504813.1:69741-86773 GCA_000441515.1 Elaeis oleifera | reverse complement strand
TATATATAGAGAGAGAGAGAGAGAGAGAGAGAGGGAAAAGAGCTCCCCTCATAGAGACCTCCTTGAAAAAGATCATGCATTTTCAGCTGATGATGTCTACGCATTACCTCATGGAGACCTTCTAGATCTAGATAGGAGAGAACAAAGTTTTAGTTTCTCCTTGCTTTCAATCGTTGTTAAAAACACATATATCAGTGAGAACAAAGTCACCAAACCTTCACTGTTGGAGTCAATCAATTGTAGTTTTATGCTTTCAGAAAAGAGCTCCACTAACTATTTATTTGATCTTTCAAAGTTGAAAACAAGGTTTTAAATCCCATGGGACGGAGCTGTCCCGATTTTTTCATGGAACAGGACACAACGCCGTCCCGTCCTGTCCCGACATTTGAGACAGAGGATGTCAAGGTGTCCTGATCGAGACACTAGGATGCTAGCGGAACGGCCTGTCCCAATACATGGGATGGTATCCCATCCCGATGCCCCACGGGACGTCCCGCTGGGACCTGAATCCCTAGTTGAAAGTTTTAATTCAGAAAAGAACACCATCAAGAGCAGCAACAATTAAGCGTTCTTTTTGCAATCACAAAATCCCTTGGAAGTGAGGACTCAATTAGAATAGAGGGTTTGCATACAAGATCCTCTAATATTTTCATGTATGCTGAAATTTGAAGTCCAATTACTACCATCTTCAATTGAGGGAGAAAGCAGAAACCTGGGTACCAAATTCTCTTTTTCTGGATTTCAAATTTGAAATTGATGTAAGGAGATAGTATTCAATGAAAATTACATTTCAATGCTCCAAAAAGGGGTTTCTCATGGGATATGCACATAAAAAAATATGACTAGCCTCCCTGCTTGCTATTTTGCTGCAATAACATCATACGTACCCTAAAACCACGATGTTTTCCACAGCAGGACTAATCACTGATGCGTTCAACTCAAACAAAGTTCTTAGTTCTTACTTCTTAGCTCTTAGCGATCAAAGAATGGAAAATAGTGACCTTGAAGGGATTTCAAACATGACTCCAATGCCTTACAGGTTATCCTAATAGATATTGCCTGATTCATCCAACTATTTTGACAAAGATCATATATCATTTCAACAGTTGTCTAAACTTGCTTAGTTAATCAGTCACCTTAACATGAGCATTTGTCATGCATATTGCATTTAGAAAATTGTCAGCAAACCCTGCCAGTTTTTGTGTATGGAAACTAATTTCCAATAAGAACTTCATAGCAAGCAGGAACAGTAATTCAGGTAATGGTTTTGGATATGTCTTTACCTGGCCATTTTATCTTGCAACAAAAAGCAAAGGAAGATTGAAGAAAAGCAAATGAACAAACCTGGCTTGTAGCTGCAGCATAAACCTTTCCTCAAATCGAACAGCAATTCTCTGAAGATCATTGAGACCCTCAGAAGCACCTGGTGGTAAATGCTTCTTTAAAGAGTTCATTCTGCACATTTAAGAAAAAATAGAATTAATTGGTCACAATATCATTCAGAAGCTACAGGTGGCTGTAAAAATTATCAACAAAAATCTGATGAAGAAATTTTAATCTGTAAACAAGACATGATAAACATAAGAAAAATTGAAGAAACTTGATTTTATACTGATCTAACAGTCAGGAAAGTAACATCATATCTTCTAAAGAGTATGGCATTCCTAGTACATTGGTGTGGAAAAGCATATTGACCTAAATCACAAGATCAACATTTTTCCGCTAGTTGCTTGCAGCTACACTGGAATCTGGACCAATGTGTAAAATGCATTCAATATCGAAACTTACTGATAAAGGAAAAGAATAAAACAAACTGTGCCACTCTTTTAGTGACCTCATAAATCAAAGAAGTATCATCATTGAACCATAAGCAACATGCATTCAAGCAACTGCCTATACTAGTGAGATTTCCAATACGTTATATATGCAATAACCAAAAAGCCTCACCACATATAAGCGGGGTCAGGCCTTAAGCATTCTTCACCCTTCAAATGTTACAATGAAAACCCATAGAGAGAAAAAATAATGTATAATCTTCCTTCCAGTTTTCTCAGGCATCACATTGCCAAACAAACAACCACAAGCCTTATCATCATAGTGATTCCATAAATTTTAATTGCATATAACTACAACATAGAGCTCAAGTTCTTGGTTATGGTTTCAACTAGACCAAATGAGTTCCAGCTTCAACAGTTTTCAATTGAAAATTGCTGAAACATAGAAAGTTCAATTAGAACAAGAAAAGATGTCAGATGGACAAATAATAAAATAAGTACGCTAGATATCATTTTAATGCATATTGTATTTATCAGGAACTTTGGGTGTATTTTTTCGGCAGCTTCAAGCACAAACACATATATGATGCTAAATAAAGATTCATACTTAAAGTGTAAGTCTACTATTTGATCACATATTGACTTGTCAACAATAAAATGCCTAAGTTTACATAAGTGAGCTTATGTCAAAAAGTTTACGTAGATCTGTATCTCCTTGGAATTTAATGTTGCAATGCTCCCATGTCTTCTGAAAACTCATAACGTCTCAGTTTGATCTAGATAAACTGCTTCTGAATATTTAAAAGATAAAACAAAAATTGGCATACATGCTTCATAGACAGCATACTCTATGGATTTGGCCCCATAATTTCTTCCAAAACTGGAAACTAGCCCCAATTTCACAACAGTTTTGGAAATTTGAAAAGGAATTCCAGTCATTCTGTATCATCTTAGTAGACCTCATTCTCTAACACTAGCTTATAAACAGTGACATGCTTCGTCCTGAGCTGGTCCTAGATTCACCAAAATTCACCATAACATCCTAATCTCTAATGCTTTTTCATATGCCTAGACCTTATTTGATGCCCATCAATCTAAAAAATACAACATAATCGGCATCTTCATTATATTTATATCATCTTTGATGGGAATTAAATAGGGTTAAACCTGAAGGAGATTCTGATCAATTTCAAAGATGAAGGTAAAAGCAGCTTCTCTAGCTCAATGACCAAATCACAGATAATGTGAAGATCCATTTTAATATAGAAGAATATAGAGAGAGAGAGAGAGAGAGAGAGAGAGAGAAGACAATTCGTTTCTCATCTTCAAAAAACTACAACACTATAGCAGCATTCATCATGAATATTCAATGTGAGATCCATGACCTTTCCTAATTAGGGGATGGATCATGATATATCGAAGCCTCCTTTATCTCTGTACAATTGTAAACATAATGATCCTGTATTTGTAAATCTTAACAAAAGATAGGGAAGAGGGGGGAGTCTATCCAAGATACTCTTCCTATATGGATAGATCAATTGGCTCCAAGTATAAGCATCGAGGAACACATGTGACACCTTAACACCAATATAGATATAATCCTAATTGTTAGCGCATCAAAAGATATAAATGATAAGTATTTATAACCATAGAGTATTTTTACTCGCTTGTTCCTTAAATTCTCTTTCGTGAGACAATCGCACCATACAACTTTTGTCTAATACTTCTATGCATGGTATGCCACATCAGTCAATACTGATACATACCCACTATACCACTATACCATATCATAATGGTACCAAACCAATATATGGTATGGGGAGTGTACCAAGTTTCAATATGCCGAACGAACCGCCATAACCGGCATACCAACATTGTACCAGAATGGTACTAGTAAACCAACCTTGCTTCCATTTTTATAGTGCTGCATCCCACAAGATACATGGCAGGGCAAACCAACCCCCATATCGGATGTACTGACACTATACTAGGATGGTACTAGTATGGGATCCGGTAATAAGACAGTGAACCTTATTTCTGTCTTTACAGTGTTGCATTCCACAAGATACCAATCCATCATTCTACAAAGGCACACCCTGGATTCCAACTAAAATCTCACCCATTCTTCTAAGTAAGAGTCTTAGTTGTAAGGATTCTCTATCGCACATAAACCCTGCCTCGCTGTAGCACAGATTAAGAACAGCCTCTCAACACTTTTCAGAATGTCATAATAGAATATCTTTCTGCACACCATGAGTTCTAAACTAGCACACAAGTGGGTATGAGATTATTTTGAGCAGAGTCTAAACTAGCACACTAGTGCACGATCATCCTATCTTCTATTGTAAGTAACGCACTAGGAGATGCAGTTATTTCAGCTAGGTGGAGAAATATTCTTCAAGAACCTACAGTTGTTTAAAATTCAAATGCCGCAATACATTCAAAAACCTACAGTTTCCTTAAAAGCAATTCTTCCATGTGCCTCAAAACTACGTTTTGTTTGTATTTCCAAAACTTGCAGTGAACGTTAAGCTTATGCATCATTTTTGAAGTTTAGAATTTTGTCATTTCTGGAGTTTATGTTTTCTGAAATCTCAACTGTATAATTGACTTCAACCTTAAATTGTTTTCAAATTGATAAATAATATTCATAAGTAGCATCATTTAATTATCAACAAGGATGGCTAGGTGGTATATGTAGCCTCATCTATATTATCAATGAGGATATAATGGAACTTTCGCCACCTGGTATTAGCAAACCTCAAGGATATGAGTGGCCTTATCTGTTTTAACAAAAGGATGTAAAATCCTTATCCAAATTACTAGTGATAGTACAAGTGGCCTCATCTGATTTAAGTGGCCTGCAAGGTATATGTGAATCTTTGAAAAAAAAGTGTTCGAGCTGACATGATTGGTTTGCATTAATTTATCATTTCAATGTATCACATTCTTTTTGAATATTTCTCTGAAAAATGGTTTTGCTTTTGCTGAACCTACACTTGAATTCTTCAGTGATAATCTCGTATGTATTTTATGTTATACAAGTTGATTTGAGTGGACACTTAAATTCTTTTGAATAATGTAAAGCATCTTACTAAGCTATTATCTCGCCACACTTATTATACAATCTTTTCATGGTAAGGGATACAGTGGATCTATTTCAAATAAAGAAAACTCAATGTTTAAGGGGTGCTTTCAGATCTAGTGAATATTGAAGCAATCAGCAGCTTCATAGCTTCTAATTTTGTTTATATTTTGAAGAAAGTTTTGTAACTGGATTTATATGGGATTTATAACAAGATTTTAAATACTAACACATTGTAGACTGCCAGAGGTGAGAGTGAGATAGCAGCTGCACTGTATTTTAGCAAAATGCTGTATTGAACCCCATACCATACTCACACATTATAAATGCAGCATGGCATGCCTGATATCCTGTGCAAATACTACACTAAACAATAAGAGGCAATTACAAAAACTCAATTCTGCATAAGAAGCATCCTAATTCAATTTAACTATAAATAATAAATTAACTTCATTTAAGTTCTTAAAGTAAATGCATGAGACCTTCTCATAAAGGACATCTACTTTGTCTTTCTTTCTCATCATAACTTACACGTATGTATCCATTAAGAATTTTCAGCTTGCAGACATATGACATATCCTTACCTATATATCCATGGCAACCACAAAGGTCCAAGTAAAATTGCGCGGCATAACTAAGAAGTACTTCATGTAACTACCAGACTGGAATCTAAATCATGGATGACATGATGATATCAGATATCAAGCAAGTTTTAGGCATACAATCTAGGATGTCATGATCACTCTTGCAAAAGATCATGCAATAAGACTCACTAGGTTGCTTTACAAATAATGGAAAAGCTTAATAGGTGGTTATCGGTCAAAAATAAAGGGTGTCCTGAACCACAAGGCACCTGCCACTTTGGAATTTGGGAGGTTCAGATATACACAGCCTTACCCCACATGCTGAGAAGCTATTTCCATGTTTTCAACCCATAACACCCAAATCATAGTACAGCAACCTTGCCATTGCAACAATGCCCACCCTCTAGGTAGGCACTAGTCAACAAGCCATTAATAAGTCATGTTTCTCCAGCTTGAAACCGCATCAAAAATTTTGTCCAAGCTGTATTTAAGATGGCTCAATAATATCTTAGCAACATCAAAGAACCTAAGCATTTAACACTTCCGATATATAGGGGCACACGAGACATTTGACAGGTCATAACAAGAACATCATACTCATAAGCTCATCATGAAGCAATGTCTTAAAGACTTGATTTAATTAACAAGCCAAAAATATAACCATTGATACTGCGAGTAAGAAAATCAACGAGAGGGTATCCATCCCAGCTGGCATGTTTAGGTAAACACAATAGACTTGTGGACAAGAGTCGTTAGCATATGATGAACTCTCCATTCCATTAGCCTGTGATGTTGATACAGTGCCCATTTCATCTACTATTTTTAAACATTAAAATGCAAACAATCACAATCACAACATGTGTGATAAAAATTACAGGGAAAGACAACCATTTTCACATTAATTTTCATATTTTAATAGTTGTATGCATAATAATGGTATTTCAAAAAGCTCTTATAATAGACATATTGTGGGATGGTCATTGGCTACCACTTATCTAGACTTTTAAATCTTGTCTAATACAGAATGATGTTTATTTGTCATTATCATATGCAGTTTGTAAATCAAAAGTCTATATCCTCTATAAGATAAAATGACCATCTATAATAATGACTCCACAAGATGGTTGACTTACGAATTGGGTGGTATAAACATGTATTTAAGTGTACACATCAACATGTAACAACATAAATAATATAGTACCTTTCAAGAAGAAAGTACAGTATAGATAGGAAGTTTAACCTTAGCAGCCTCTGGTCTCCAAATGTCCAACCCACAAACAGGAGTAGAGCCAGGAATCATGAGGGACATGGCACCCCAAATTTTGGGGTTCCTTTTGATTCTCTTATGGTAAATACAACTGCAAATACTGGTGTTGGCTCCACTCCACTCCTAAAATCCTAGTGAAAATTTGTTATCCCACTACCATGAGAAAATTGGCCTCCCCTAGCTACTCTATCCTCTTTCATCCTCATGTGATAATTAATTTTGATTTAAAAAAATACCATCCAATAACTGTCCATCCAACCTCCTAAAAACTCTCTTGTAGTCTATAATATATTAACTTACACACTCTCTCTTCTCTGTAATTAAATAAAGAAGGAAAAGAAGACCTTTACAAGAATCTCACATCTCCACAACTCCCTCCGAACCTTGTCCCCTCTTTTAACTCTTCTCTCTATATATATGGCTACCTCTATCTCAACTAATTTTAAAAAAATCTGTTTAAAACTTTCTCTTCATGCCTATTCAGTGGCCAAGATTATCTCCTCGCAAGAAGTATAATATTTCTTTATTCCTTAAACTTATTTGGTTACAACCAATGATTGTGTTTTTTTGTTTAGTTATTTATTTCAATTGAATGTGTTGTTCTTTTATGATTATTTGTTTAAGGGTTGCTTGAATGCTGCGATAAATAATCCATGGACTTTTCCTCTACATGGCTACCATTAACTATTAATTAATTTGTGGGAGAGAAGAATCTTTTCTATTATGGAAAGTTAAGATTACAAAACTCAAGAAAAATTGCGAATGGAAACCACCTTTAAAATGGAATCCGATGTCCTATATTTTCTGGATTACATGCACTGAGGACCAAGGGAAGGCTCTTCCTGATTGATTTTCTTCTCTCGGGTCACTGTCCATTCCCTTATCTTCAGCTAAATGAAGAACTTACCTAGAACAACCTATGGCCGCACATCCAAATAGGCCTTAATTCTTCCCTTCTTCCATGTAATGTTGTCTAATAATAACTGTTTGATTGTGAAGAATGCTTGCTTCAATTATGATCATAATATTAGAGAAAGTGTTTTAAATGGATTTTGCTTTGCTATTGATTAATGATGTAATCTGTTGGCAAATAGACAAAGCTTTTTTGTACTTTATCACATTAAAAATAAATAATATGATTATTAAAATTTCACAATTCAAAAATTAATTATATAGATATGGTAAAATTTAGTCCAAACCATCACGAAATTCAATTCTGTATCTAGCATCAATACACCTACTTATTTTCTTAAATCCATGATCTTTTTAATACTGCACTATGGAATTAGGCTTATACCATCATGATTGGCATATTATATAAATATTATAATAGAGGTGTAAAAGCATCATTATTAGTAGACATGGCCGGACTTGACAATATCACCTTGCCTCCCTCCCCCAGGCAAAATCTAGGCTTTGCCCCTGCATACGAAGAAGTAAGTTTTTTGAAGAACATTTGACTAAAGCAAGTTTTTCGAAGAACGTTTGACTATGTGCTTCTTGAAAAGGATTATTAAATCAACAGCAGTAATACAGAATTTGCTCTAGAATCCTAACACGGAGCCTTCCATGAGTATAACCTTGTCCACAGGGTTCTACAATAGGGTATTTCACATAGCTTAAATAATATATCCTTATTTACACATGCAGCTGTTGCCGTAAAGAGCACAAAACAACATCTCATAGAAAAAGGGAAAGGGGAGGTCAGATTGAACTCGTGGTTGATTCTCAGAACCATCCACTTTGCCATGAGCGTTGCCATTAAGTTCTTGAATAAAATTCTTCCCAACAGCCTGCAAACTTAATCAGTTCCTCCATTAACAAGGTTCTGAGGATATTGGGGGGGGCAAACACAAAGATTGCCCAAAACAAGCTTTCTTTTTTTGTTTTTGCTTTTTGTTTTGTTTTTTTTTTTTTTGTATATGCATTCTCTACTTCAACACTATCTACCCACCCCTCCAAATAAGAAACCATATTATCCAAGACCACCCTCGACAAAACCACAACAAAATCAATTTAATCGATCGGCAAACACTTAGAAATAAACAGCCAAACCATAAATAAAGAAATCAAAGACCAAATATAAAAGAAAAAAGGAGGCCAAAAAGATTTCAAATTAACATTAAACTAAAAAATCAAGAGGTGAAAATCGAAATCAATGAAAGATAGAGACAGGAGGCTTCGCTCACATCTTGGCGATGACCCTCTGCCGCGACTCGGTGTTGACCAGGGACCTCCAGTCGGTGGGCGAGCGTCGGTGCGGGAGGAGCCCTCCGTCCGCGCGCCCGCGTGGGAGGAGCCCTCCGCCGACGGATTCCGACTGCTCCCCTCCATGAGAGGGAAGAAGAGAAGAGGAAGCAAGAGACGTGCTCCCTCCACGAGTTTGGGAGACGAGTTCGATGGGCGTCCTATTTATAGGAGTTCGAAGGGCGGATCCTTTCAAATCGAGAGAGGGCGAGCCGGGCCTGGGGAGGGCAGGACGGCGCTTTAAAAGTTGGGCGTGGGGCACCCGGTGTTGGGACCGCGCCAGGGACGCGTTGGCAGGGAACCGCGAGAACGACGCGCGATGGAATCCGGGTCACTCGCGTAATTCACTACATGGAGGGCGTGAAGCCAAAATTCACGCGAAGTCCCTCGCTAATACTTTCATTTTTTTTAAGCTAAGTTTTGTTGCTCGCAATGCATTAGTGACACGTGAAACAAGGAGATGTAATTTTTAGGGCTTTTCTATTTGAATATTTCCATCATTGTGAACTTATGTTTTATCGTAATGCCCAACAAATGCATCTTAAGCCTGCTACCTACTAGTGTCATATTGGAAAAATTTAGATGTGCACTCACAATTACCATAGTGTTTAATACCGTGATAGTGACTCGTGAATACTTTGTTGTCAAGACAAAATTAATAGACCCTAGAGAATATGTGGAATGCAAGATTTTTATCTGTACTAAGATCTCATCTAGCATCAATATTAGACTCCCACAATATGATATATGTAAAAATCTAAACCAATTTATGTATGATTACATTTTTTATAAGTTTATATTCAAAAATGAATTATTAAATGAATGCATCTAAAAAGTAATATTTATAAATAGTTGATAATCTCTAAGTTACCATATTGGTCGAGATTTTAATAGCTTGATCCTAAATTAGATCTCAGAGAATTTGGGCTCTCTCCAAATTTTTCTAATATAGCGGCCAAGATATATCAAGATCTCGATACCTCTTGGTCTTATTCACTCACAACCCAAGATTTAAGAATCTTGGTGAAATGTGAAACTTAGTGCAAGTCCCTTGCTAGCTCTTTAATTATATTCACTTTTTGTTTATCATCTTGAATTTGTAGCCTTTAGAAGTGGCAAATGAAGACTTTTAAAACTTATTTTCAGTGCTAAGTTTTTTTTTAACTTCTGAAACTACTCTAAATTTATTTTGATAATAAAAAGGACTATTTCCTCGTTAACCATCCAATGAGCACTTAATTTCTATCAAGATAGTAAATAGCACTTGGCATGACTCCTATCATCATCGTCTTTATAAAGTTTGAGGATGGCTTGCTAATGTCCATGGAATATGTGAAATGAAAACCAAGTCCTTCACTAACACTCCAATCATGTTTGGGCCGCTTAATACTATGGTAGTATAATCTCATCCAAACCTAATTAAAAATTGCCATTAATGTGGTTCAGGGCCCACCATGTGAATTCCTTTCGTATGTTCTTTTTTTGCACCTAAATTCTTGCTATGTTTCAAAAATAGCTTATTACTTCAGATTCTATAACTTCCCACTCCAACATTCTATGAGAATAATTGCCTTTTTTGTCAACATACTCACTTTTGTAGAAATTCTGTGTTGCCCCATAACCTTAGAGGTAACTACAAGGGGAGCTAGATTGATAGACTTCTAGTTCATTAGGACGGGAGTTGTCCTAAGGTAGAGACGGTGCATAGTTATCACGGACTCGAGGTTCAAGTGGTGAGGACTTCGAAGAGCTTGGTTGGAACTCTGGATACCTACGGACACAAGGTGGAGCAAGATACCAAAGAAGGGCTGAAGACTGCGCTGGAAGAGCAGTTTCAGAGCATTGGGTCGACCTAGTCTGAGAATGGGTCGATCAAGTCGCAGGGCATGCCAGAGAAAGAGGAGTCTCGACGTTTTGGCATGGCATAGAAAATAGGTTGACTCAATGCCAGACTGAGCCGACTCTGCCCAAGTGGGTCGACTCAATCCTAGCTGAGTCGATTAACTAAGAACAGAACAGAAAGTGTATCATTCGAAATTATGCAGGTGGCTGAGAACTAGGTCGATCCAGTCCCAGTTGAGCCGACCCAATTCATGTGGGCTGAAGATGTACGGGAGCCTATTTGGTCTGGGATCTGGTTTTGATCCTAGGGCTTAGGGCCTTGGTTTGTGAGGTCCTAAGGTAGCTAACTTAAGGATTTGGACTGGAAACAAGTCCAAGAGATGAGAGAATATGAGATATGGGCTCGATGAATGCTTTCATGTATTGAATTTAGTCAGAAAAATTTTTCAGTTGGGGTTTATTAGGATTTGTGTGTAATCCTAGAGTATATAAACCATGTATTATAATATTTTTGTTAGAACTAATACAATAGCTTTATCCCTCAATCTCTCTCTCCTTCTCTCGTGTTTTGCATGCCTAAACCCTAGCCTCCATCTTCAAGGAGGATCCTTGCAGCTGCCCTCTTTGGTGTATTGCTGGTGTATTCCTTGTCTCACATACTGGAGTTCATCTACACAATAATTGGTATCAGAGCTAGGTGGAGCATAGAGAAGGAAAAAGACGTCAGGAGCTGTTGAAGAGATCAACGAGATTTTTTGTCAGATTTTCTGTCAAGGTATTTTCCTTTCAATCAGATCAACATTGTTTGTGATTGTGGTTGAGACATTATGAGCAGCGGGATAAAGATCAATTTTGAGAAATTTAACGAAAAAAAATTTCTTGATATGAAAATTAGAGTGGAGGATCTGTTGGTTCAGCAGGAGCTACATTTGATCTCAGAGAAAAAGTCAGAGGGGATGGCAGATCGAACTTAAAGTTCTCTGAAGAAGAGGACCTGCTCGCTGAAGTTTGGCTGATTCGGTGTTATACGGTGTGCTAGAAGAGAAGACACCCAAGGGATTATGGTTAAGGTTACGCTCCCTGTACATGAAAAAAATACGTGCAACAAACTCATGTTGAAGAAACAGCTCTATGGCCTTCGGATGGAAGAAGGTGGAGATATGTTAGGACATGTTCCGCGGTTTGACCAGTTGAGTACCGATTTACTCAATTTGGATGTGACTTTGGAGGAGGATAAGTCCTTGATGTTCCTGTGCTCGCTATCCGAGAGCTTTGATCTACTAGTGATAACTCTATTGTATGAAAAAGAGACACTAATTTATGAGGAGATAGTGTCGATCCTTTAGACGAACGAGTAGAGAGAGCGGATGGTGAGAAGTAGTATGAGGATTTTTCTAGATGCCATGGCGGCCAGTGAGAGGCCTAGAAGGGGAAAGGATGGACGCAAGGTAGCGAAGAGGTAGAAATCTCTAAAAGATAACAGGGAGGTACAATGCTACAAGTGCAGAAAGTTAAGACACCTGAGAAGAGATTGTCCATAGAGAAAGGAAAAAGAAAAGTTTCAGACTAGAGTCATTCAGTGTGGTGGCTAAAAGCGATGTATCAGATGACTTACTAATGTTGTCAGCTAGACACAGGGAGGAGACAGATCATTGGGTACTGGACTCGACTAGTTCTTATCATTATACACCTCACCGAGTATAGTTTACTTCTTACACACAAGTGGGTGAGGGGCAGTGAGTGATACTTGAAGATGGAAACTATTGTGGTGTTGCAGGAGTGGATTCTATCAAGCTGAGGATGTTTGACGAGAGAGTGCATATTGACAGATATGCATCATGTCCCAAATCTCAGGATGAGCGTAGTATCACTTGGGTACTTGAAGAAAAGGCTGCACTTTCAGAAATAATTCAGGGGTTCTAAATATCTCTAAGGGTGATAGGATTGTGATGAGAGGGTGGAGGCTGAGGAGTTGTTTGTACCGATTGGAGGAATCTGTTGTATCCCAAGAGGTCGAGGTGATTGCTTTAGCTACAGAGGATCAGTTGGAGGTCTAATCGATGCAGATTGGATAGTTAATGATATGCTTATCAGATCTGTTAGTTGTGGAGTCGTCGGATCACAGGGAGGTGGAGCACAGAGGATTGATGTGTCCACATATGGAGGAAGAGGAGCACTGGAGATATATTCCTTCATAGGTGATGATGAAGTCCATGGCCATGGCATGGTCTCTAGGCAGGGAGGTACAGAGAGAGGTGGAGTTTTCAGTTGCTCAGACAGTGGTGAGCGGGCACCAGGAGTTGGCCTAGAGGTGTATGCATCGGAGGTTGGTGCTACAGTGACGACAGAGGGCCTAGGGATCTATGAAGAGGCTTCCATCAGCTTGAGCCATAGAAGGGTCGAAGGTAGGAGAGTGGAGCTGCAGTTACTCCAGAAGTTTATGATGCTACGGTGATGCATGTCATAGAGACGGCGGCGTTCACAACCACTGGGACAGTGGTGATCGGAGCCACTAAGGAAGCGACGAGCAGCTATGGGCTACGTCGCTGGAACTATGGCTACTGGAGTCACAGGTGGAGCAGCAGTGGTCAGAGCCGCTGGAGCAGCGATGGATGGAGTTGCTAGATGTCATGATAGGTGGAGTCACGATGGCAGCAGCGGATGCAGCTGTTGGATCAGTGGTGAGCTTAGCCACTGATGGAAGGACCTACAGGAGAGGTGTCCAAGTGCAGGATAAGGTTTTCAACCATAAGGGAGGTGGTGACGGTCTTTCGGACAACTCCAAAGCTAAGGTATACTGTGATGACAAGGAGGTCTGCACAGTTGGTTTCACTCCTCATTGGCCAAATCAAATAGAGGATCAGAGTTTGGTGAAGAGCGGAGATCGTCAAGACTTTGGGGACATCAAGATGGAGATTGTAGAAATTTTGTGGTGTCCTCATAGCCTTGGAGGTGACCACAGATGGAGCTGGATTTATAGACTCCTGGTTCACTAGGACAAGAGTTGTCCTAAGATGGAGGCGGTGCATAGCTGCCACGGGCTTGAGGTTCAAACAGTGAGGACTTCGAAGGGCTTGGTTGGAGTTTCAGATATCTGGGGGCATAAGGTGAAGCGAGATATCAAGGAAGGGCTGAAGACTATGATGGAAAAGCAGTTTCAGGGCATTGGATCGACTCAGTCTGGAAATGGATCGATCAAGTTGCAGGGCATATCAGAGAGAGAGGAGTCTCAATATTTTGGTATGGCACAAAAAGTGGATCGATTCAGTGCCAGACTGAGCCGACTCTATCCAAGTAGATCGATTTAGTCCCAGCTAAATCGACCAACTGGGAACAGAATAGAAAGTACATTGTTCAGAATTTCTACAGGTTATTGAGAATTGGATCAATCCAGTCCCAATTGAGCCGATCTAGTTCGTGCGAGCAGAAGATGTACGGGAGTCTGTTTTGGTCTGAGATCAGATTTTGATCCTAAGGCTTAGGGCCTTAGTTTGTGAGATCCTGAGGTGGCTAACTTAAGGATTTGGACTAGGAACAAGTCGAAAGGATAAGAGCATATGAGACATGGGCTTGGCGAGTGCTTTCATGTTTTGGATTTAGTCAGAAAAATTTTTCAGCTGAGATTTATTAGGGTTTGTGTGTAAACCCTAGGATATATAAATCATATATTATAACATTTTTTGTTGGAACTAAGATAATAGCTTTTCTTCCTCAATATCTCTCTCTTTCTCTCCTGTTTTGCACACCTAAACCCTAGCCGCCATCTTCAAGGAGGGATCCTTGCAGCCACCCATCTTTGGTGTGTTGCTGGTATATTTCTTGTCCCGTATACTGAAGTTCGTCTGCACAACAACTTTAATTCTTTCAATAAGATCAACACACATGAACAACCATATATCACTTTGTTCTCGTACATAAATGTAATCCTTTTAAGCAACAAAGTTCTTCCTAAATTTCTCTTTTGATTTTCCCTATAAATGGATTAACATGAATTAACAACTAATCAAATTTCATTCTTTCCATGGCTTAGGAAGATTTTCAATAAGAAATAGGTAACAATCCTTGGCAGTTCGGAGCTTGGAAAACTCATGCTTCAACAATCACATATTGTTACCCCAACTAATTTAATCTGTAACATATTTTGCAGGTAAGCCTAATTCCAATTCTTCTAAGACATTTGCATGGCAAAATCTTTTTGAATTTGATAGAACTGAGACGGGCACTTTATATC
The DNA here is from genome assembly GCA_000441515.1 of Elaeis oleifera. Classification (NCBI taxonomy): domain Eukaryota; kingdom Viridiplantae; phylum Streptophyta; class Magnoliopsida; order Arecales; family Arecaceae; genus Elaeis; species Elaeis oleifera. The sequence continues at coordinate 71,742 of KE504813.1, read as the reverse complement.
TGTTATATTAGATATGATAAAAATATATTAGTATATCAAATGGATTCCATAAAATTTGTTATCGATATCATATTCATACAACATATGCATATTAAAAAAAAAGACACTAAAGTTATCTTGTAGACATTAGACAGTTTGATTATTATATTTTGATCCCAATCTCAAAATTGTTATGAGTTGAAGTTGTTGTTTCTACATTCATCTTTAGGAGAAAGAAATAAAAGCCAAGCATGCCTTAACCAAACCTTTTGTGATTCAATTTAAATTTAGTTATTTTAATTATTAGACAAAATATAAATTTCAAATGTATTAGTTTGTCAGGCCTTTGTAGAGAGCAATATTGATCCGCCCCTTGCGATGTTCATTTTCTTTAGTACTATTATTTTATTCAAAATATATTTTATTAAAATTATTAAATATATTTTAGTAATAATATTAATAGTGATTTAATAATATTAGATACTAATATTATAAAATATTATTATATTTTATAAATTTAAAAATTATTTTTTATTATATTATTGAAGTTAAATATTAAAATAAATAATTTATAAATAAAAATATTTTATAATGATAGTTTTTGATTGTACAAACAGATAGATAATTAAATAAACTATACAATATCCTTTACTAACATTTTTTGATGCTAAAAAGACTTTCTTCATTTGGTTATCAAATAGATATTTAAATTTCATAGCATTTGAAAAATATAGTTTTCGAACAACAAAAAACTTTTTTCAAAATTTTATTAGTAAAATTATGCTTCCAAACCTCTAGGGCCAAAACCTTTACTATTAATAGAAATACCAAATGACCTAAAAGAAAAGAACAATTAAGTTTGATTGGTGTAGGATAGTAGTTCGAGTCTGAATGGACTTACTCTATATATCTATATATATATATATCTTGTAATCTTAAAAGAAGAGAGTAATTGAATGTTTAGAAATTTGGTGTATTAGTAGTTATGATTTGTGATAAAACCTTATATTCTATAATAATTTTTTACAGTAAAATTTTTGCATCATCTTTGTCTGTGAAAACAGATCAATTGATCGAACTATATAAATATTACGTATCCTCATTCTATTTTTTTTCTTTCTTGTTTCAATTTTCTCACGTTCGTCGCAACACAAAACATTTTAGCAACCTCAATATTGACTAGCTAAATATCGAACAAAATGACTAGCTCCAAACATGGGCACTATCAGTCAATGACAACAATTTTGTTTGATTAATCACTTTATAGTTAATATAAAAGCACAAAAGGGTGAAAAGAACAAGCAAAGTTTCACAACCTGTTTGGGGGAGAGAGACTAACGATTCCCCTTCCTTTGCACAAACATGCCTTTGGATTGCACAAGTCATGTTGACATCTGTGCAGGTAAATGGTCGAATGAGGAGTTCGGATGCTTTGAGATGTATGCGTGGTGCAATTCAATGGCTGATATCACGAAAGAAGATGAATCGTTCTTTTGTGTGAAAGATACAACCGAACCCTTCCGCATTAATGACCGGTCCTTGCGATGTCGCCAGAATAATTGACCAGCTGTCGGAGAGATTTGGACAAAGATTAAGGCCGCCGTTGCTGCTCGAGAAGAAAGCCTCTGTTGTTCACCGGTGTTTCACTTCTGCCTCTTGTTAATCTCGAAAGTTGGCTTCCTATGACACCATCGCTTCAAGCTAATCAATTGTCTTTCTGCTTCTGGATGAGAGGGTCCGATCGGAAGTCGATTCAGCAGGACAGGAGCTCTATTCTAAAACTTTGGATGCCTCGTTTTGATCAGATGACAATTCCTATTGTCCACAGGTTTCTCTTTTATCACCAAAAACCTGGCTTCATTTTCTTGGAGGGATTCTCACCACATTATTAGAGGGGAAAAAAAGGATCAGCCCATGCTGTCTAGTTCATTCCAATCTATTATCTTTCACTTTGGTAATAAAATTGGGTGCAGTAATCCTCCCTTTATGTACGTACGTATGTATGTATGTATATATATATAT
>KE504813.1:22737-37978 GCA_000441515.1 Elaeis oleifera | reverse complement strand
AGAAATAGAAGATAATTCAAATTATTAATTATAATTATAAAAATTATGGATTAAAATTAAAATAGTTAGTAATAAAAAATTAGTATATAATTAATAGTATATATAAATAATATGAATGAAAAAGTAAAGAAATGTTATAGTTTTGTCAAAAAAATTAATGAAGGATAATTTTGTCAATGCAGAAATCTATCATTTCATACTCTATCTATATTTGGAAGGATACAAATTGATAGATCACGATCGATGAGCAATCACTTCTTTCATCTATTTTTTTGTAACTTTTTCAATCAAATGATGGACGGAGACTATTCATTCTTTAGCCCATCCATCTACCCTCTCAAAACCTCAACCAAGCACAGTCATAGTCAACAGCAATTTTATTCAAAATATAATGGATCATATTTTTTTTATTCAAAATATGATTCACGCGTTCATCTCACATCCAATAAAAGCTTTTAGAGCTGTTAATGGTTCTTTACGAATCCATGATCCATTGTGTTTAGCAATTAATAAAATTCGGTTGACTTATGGAGCTTTTATTGGCTGTTTATGCCTATATGGCACAATGATTCAATCATGGTTGGTAATTAATGGGAAATCAGCTAACTTACGGGCCTCACCTCTTTCAGATCTCTAGGTTCGTACCTTAATAATGAAACCTGTGTCCTCCACCGATTTGCTGGAAAACTAAACTAAAGTTTGGTAAAAACTAACCGAAAGTTAGGAATAGAAATTTTTAAGAAACACGAGTAAAAATAAAACCATAACGTGATCGCTCTCCCTCTTTTTGAAAAAAATTGCTCAACGTGTCCTCCCTCTTATGTGAAAGATGGCATAGGACCAGTGAAGTACCATTCTGAAAAATCTACAAACCAATGCATCTAGGTGTCCAAACCCAATTCAATCAACCTCTTTTGAGGGGGTGAAAACATGGAACCTCAATCATCTCCGGTAAACCTTGTACTAGAGGCTACACTACTTCGAGTCATATTTTTTGTGTCAAAATTCAGCCCGTACCGATATCATTTAATTACAATATCGATAGATGGTATAATATGAAGTAGCGAGATATATTAAATCTTGATATGGCATGAGAATATATACTGATATGATATGATACATCTGATATAGTACCGTATGCTACTGGTCAATGTGATAAATTTTGTCCACAGTTATTCATGGTTAGTAGATGTGGTTTCATTTTTTGGAATCGTGTCCCACATTATATGGTATAGAGCATGATTAACAATAATTCTATTGAATTTAGGAGAGCTGCAGAGCACGATTTGGAAGTAGTTCGTGTATAATGAAGTAAAGTCATTACCCACGATGCGATACTCCTTCTCATCCAAAGAAAGAGATGCAATACTCTACAAATTTCCAACCTAGGATTGTAGAAGCAGAATCTATTTCAAACAGCGTATCATTTAATAACGTTTTGACAAAAACAAGGGACTCGTTGGAACAAATTTCGACAGCAATGTAGTGCATCACAACCACCAACCTAACACTACCAAAGCCACTCTCCTGCCTTGCCAGCCCATTGGGAAAGAGAGAAAAAAATTTTATGCAGCCCATCATTTAATAATGTTTTTGAAAAAAAAAAAAAAGGTTCCTTTGAACAAATTTTGACAGCAATGCACTGCATTACAACCACCATCCTAACACTACCAACACCACTCTCCTACCTTGCCAGCCCAGTTGGAAAGGGAAAAAATTATACAGTTGACATAAATATATAAATAACAAATATGATGTTAAACTCCATCGTAATATTGCCTTAACCATAACTAACAATTTTATTTTACTATATATTTGCCTATCATTTTTTAAGGGCTAACTTGGGCATCTGCGTTAGTTCTTTGACATATTTTTATATCTCTCATCCATGTTAACCATGGCACGCAGTATCTAGAAATTCACGGCCAGCTCCAAGAAATTTATATAAATACGTTAAATTAGATATATGATGTACACTTGGATGCCTGGCTATTTTTTGTAGCTACGCACGAGCAGGTAGAGCTGACCATAATTTGAATTTAGATCAAAAATCGATTCAAATCGAATCAAAAATTGAACCAAAATTGAATCGAATATAATTCGTTTCGATTTTTGATTTTGATTTTTAAAATTTGATTTATGATTTGATTCGGTTAAAAATTGAAAAATCTACAAACCGAATCGAAAACCGAAGTCATAATTTAAATTTATATTATTTACTATATTGAGAACTTGTCGGTTGTATGGATAGATGATTGGATATTTAGATTTGATCTATTATTATAATTTACTGTGATACTTGATTAGTTGTTGATATTATAAATGATGTGGTTTTTGATATGTTATATTTTATTTATTATCGATTTATTATTTATCAATTATCAATGTATCATTACTTATCAATTTTCGATTTTTAATGTAAGAATTACCAATCAACAAATTCAACAAATCTTGAATTTAATTAAATATAATGTAACAAACTAACAATAAATTCATAATAATTATTTGAATATATTGTATCAAAAATAAATAATTAAAATAAAAAATTAATAAAAAAATTAAATAACTGAACCAAATTGAAATTCTCGGTTCGATTTTGGTTCGGTTCTTCTCTTATCCGAATCGATTTTTGATTTTTATTTTTTATTATTTAATTTTTAAGCTGGATCGATTCGGATCAGATTGGATCGATTAAAACTGAATGAACAGCTCTATAAGCGGATTCTTGCATTGCCATAAGAGCAAATTGGTGCAATTCTTGAATTTGCCGCCAAGCATGGTATAGTAGATAACTGTTAATTGCCAAGTCAACATTTAAACCTGATGAATTTTTCATGCACGTATTAATTACACGCACTTTGAAGTGTTTCCTTTTATAAGGAGAAATTCTTTGTGCATCACGAGCAAAAAATCTGATGTGGAATGTACCATCTTATACGATTAGTCCACATAGCCACCACTTTCTAATACGTATTTAATATATACAACCTTACTTTTTCATTTAAAATTTAAATGATAAAATACTCCTCTATTTTAGAAAAAATTATAACATCCTGACATATTATGACATCCTGTGTCAAATTAATTATGACCTCCTGCACACAGGATGTCATAATATGACTCAGGATATCATAAAATAGGAAAGTCATTTTTGTCTAACCACTTTCCAACATGCATTTAATGCCTGCAGTTCGTTTTTTCATGTAAAAATTTTAAATGACGAAAATATTCTTACTTTTTCAAAAAATATTATGACATCTTATGGCATATTATGACATCCTGCATCAAATTATGACATCCTGTGCGTTAAAGTATGACTTTCTGTATGCAGGATGTCATAATATAGATATAGGATGTCATAATATAGATATAAGATGTCATAATTTTTTTTCAAAAAGCAAAGACATTTTCGTTATTTAAAATTTCAAACAAAAAGTAAAATTACAGATATTAAATGCGTATTGAAAAGTGATGGCTACGTGGACCAATGAGATAAGATGATGTGCTCCATATCGAATTTTTTATACCACCCGTGGTACACAAAAATTTCTCATGCGACTCAATATTAATGCAGCCCTACCATACTAGATATGGGCTACATATCTTCTTACCAAGAACAAGAATATATGGGCTGGAAAATGGGTGCAGGTGATGCGCGAAGCATTAGTTTGTCGGGATAAGAACATGACATTTTCATCATCATATTAGAATTTTAATGAGCTCCTCTACTGACCGTAGAAAAGCTAGAAGCTTAACAATTTCAATCAATACAATCATAGGAAAATATCCAATTATCCGTCAGCCACACAACCTTTAAAATTATTGAATGAGTGTTTGAACATTCAAATATGCAACAACTTGCAACCCACATATATTTGGGTCTTGTAACTTAAGTCTGCTGATGAGCACATCTCAGTCAGAAGATGTTCTCCAATCCCTTGGCAAGCATTCCCATGCCTTTGATATCAACTATCTTATCTCCTTGGCTCTCCTTGTCATCTTCCTCCCTTTCTCTGTTTACCTCATCACCAGCATATTTGAATTATCTAGCTAATCCCCTTGAAAAACCAATCAGATTATGAGAATCAATCTTATCAACCCAGAACATCATCTAGAAAGATTAGTCGGAAGATATTATTTAGATTCTTTGGTCCTATATAAGTACTTAAAATCTTTCCAACACAATGTAAGATTAAATATACACCTACCAGCAATCTGATCCTTTACGTCAATCATAATGCTATGCGCATATTTTCACTAAAGCACAGATTTTTTTCAAGAATGATTTACAGTCAGCACCTCCACATCAATTATTGAAATTTTATCCTTTTGATATGCAATCAAAGATCTTGTCTCTTCTCAATTGAAATAAGTGCGACTATCAGATCAAAAACATTTTGATGTATTTAAATGAAGATATAAACTAATAAGATTAGTATTAATTAAGTGACTAAGACTACAGATTTAGATCATCATGTTGATATAAATGCATGTTTATTTAAGATTGAGTTTGGATTAATTGGATATAAAATCTTACATCAAACTTGATTATTAAATTAATTATATTTAGAATAGAGCTTGAAATGAATTTCGGCATAAATTTATAATAAAATATATATTTATATACTTAAAAACACTTTGAGTGAATCCATTAACACTGGGAGAGATACTTTAAGCGACTCCATTAACACACCTGTAGACTTGTTAGAAATAGCTGGTACTTTAAAATCCCCAAAGGACATGTGAAACAAGATTAATATATTGCACAAATTTTTGATATTTTATTTCCAAATATATTGACTATCAACAAGTATAGACCTACGTATCTGAACAAATGTGAGAAAACTCAATAAACACTTGCGAAGTCCTTGTGAAAAAAAGGTCAAATAATAGGTTGACAGATTAGCTTCCAAAGAAATTCATGATAGATGATCAGTGATATTGCAACTCAGAGCATCACTAGTTCTTTTCTTATAAAGACACCGACTTAGCAGACTTTTATCATGGAAAGACATCATCACTAGCTAGTGGAGGATATACGTTTGATAATAAAATAATACTAAACAACTTTTTCTCCTGTACGCATAAACTGTTCTTTGCACTGTCACAGGAGCAAATTGGTGCAATTCATGAATTTATTGCCAACCATGGTAGGTTGGTTAATCATAAGGTCGCCAAGTCAACATTCAAACCTGATGGGCACCTTGAAATATTTCCTTATTGAAAATGCAACTCCAATATTAATGCAGAACTACTCTATTAGATATGGGTAACAAATCTTCTTACAAAGAGAAAGAATATATGAGCTGGAATCTTGAGTGCAGGAGATATATAAACAGTTGCCAGGTTAGGAATATCATGACTTTTTCATTGTCTTATTATAATTTTCCTGAGCTTTTCCTCCATTAGCTATAGAAAAGCTAGATCCTTAAAAATTCAGTCAAATGCAATCATTCGAAAATATTCAATTAACTGCTGCCACATAAACTTTTAAAGTATTGAATGAATGCTTGAACATTCAAATAGATTTCTAGAGCAATTTATAACCCACACGTGTTGCGGGTCCTATAACTTTCATCTACTCATAAATGCATCTCAGTCAAAAAAAGAGGTCCTCCAATCGCTAGGCAACCAGTTTCTTTCCTTGGATGTTGATTAAGACACCAACTTTGCAAACTTTTTATCGTCGAAAGGCATCATCCATGCATTAGCTAGTAGAGAATATACTATACAGCTTTTTCTAAGTGCACATTAGCAGTTTTCTTGCGTTGCCACATGAGCAAATTAATTAGATCAAACAAACTGACACATAACTCAGCAACCAAAACAGGTTTCTCCGGATCATGTTATTATTATTATTATCATCATCACCTGATTGCAATGCCTTATTATATTTTAATTTGTTATAGCAAAGAAATGTCTTGTTTCATGGGATGCCTATTATAAATTATTTTATTAAATAAGAAGATATGTAGTATGTGCATCAACATTTTATTAAGCTTAAAAATTGTTATAAAAGATTACAAGCAGCATGGACACCAAAAATGGCTTAGATTAAGACAAAATTTGAAGGGAATTTTGATGACCCTTGACTCCAGAAGAATACTAGAGTTTCTTCCATCCAAAATCCATCGAGGTAAGAATATCTCACCCGATTAGCTGCATTTTCTTAGAATCCTTTGACTTTTCAAACACTCCAAGAGGACAATAATGAATCTGCCCAACTTTCAAGTGCAAAGAGGATAGAATTGCTGAGACAAATCTTAGAGTCCATATCGATGGAAGCTCATTTTTATGTTGGTGCTAGCTCATGTCATGATAGCATATTTGGCGAAAGAAAGACTCACATATGTACTTGCTTGAAAAGATTCCCCAGCCCCTGTTTCCTAAATGTATGGTCCATCCATCGGCAACTGAAGTTGAGTTGGCTGATAATAAAGATGGCAATTGGATCGGATCAGATCATAAACAGATCGAATCATAAATGGATCGGATCAGAAAATCGTCAACCTAAATCTGATCTGTTTATTAAACAGATAAAAATTTAAATCTGAATCCGACCTGTTCATTAAACAGATAATCCGATCTGATCCATTTAACTAATTTATTAAATAGATTAAATTAAGTTAAATGGGTTAAACAGGTTAAACGGATTAAATAGGTTAAATATGTCAGATTAAATAGATCAGAAACAGGTTCAACAGGTTTAAACAGGTTAAACGGATCTTAAATGGGTTAAACAGGTGAAACAGATCAGGTTAAATGGGTCAGAAATAGGTTAAACAGGTCAAACAGGTTAAATGGATTATCTGACTCAACCCGACCTAGATATTAAACGGATTAAACAGGTTAAACGGGGCAGATATCTAAAATCAAAATCCGACCCAATTATTAAACGGGTTAAACAGTTTGATCCGTTTATGATCCAAATCCGTTTAGTCTAAATCCAAACCTGTTTATGACGGATCGAATACGGATCGGATTGACAGATTGGATTATATTTTTCAGCCTTAGCTGATAAGTATAAATGCATGAATGTGTGTGTATGTATGTTTCCACGATCAATGTCTCCGCTCGCATCGTGGCCAGAGCCCTTCATTTGTTCCTTGTTTTTGCTATGATGCAACTTTAACTTGGTACCTGGCGGACAAATATCATATGGGGCGAGCACCATAGGCCATCATATATTGTGAGCCTAGATTCATGCCATGTTTTAGGACTGAAATCGAATAGGATTGGATCGAATATGGATCGAATATCATCATATCCATATCCATATTTACTTTGTCTTACGAATACAAATACAGATACGGATATTATTCGAATGCAAAAATTCGTATTCATATTTATTTTAAACGGATACGGATACAATTCGGATACTAAAAGTATAAATATAATTATAAAATTATTTAATAATTAAATTTATGATTACAAAATCAAATATATTACTAAATAGATGATAAATCAAGTTATTAATAATTTAATTTGTTTATATAGCTGTATATTTTTAAAAAATTAATAAGTGCTATATAAAATTATATAGGATTATATACAAATTCGAATATTCGGATACGGATCGGATAGTTATCTATCTATATCCATATCTTTTTTTTTGACGGATATGGATACAGATATTAGTCAGATCTTCAAATTTCTATCTATATCCGAATTAATTTAGATACAAAATAGATCTGAATGGATAATATCCATACCATTTTCACCTCTACCGTATTTCTTTTTTTGTATCTCAACGAGAAAATCTAGAAGTCAAATAACAATTAGATTTCTTCTAGTAACAGAGCCTGTTAGTTCTGTAACTAAAACAATAAAAAAAAGAAACAAAATGCATGCTTAAGAGAGATCATTTCTGATCGTCCATATTCTCTTTTTTCCTCATCAAGTCTCTCCATTCATTATCTTCCTCATCAAGCTATTCTTTCATCTGTAAGGTCTTACTTCCGAGTCTCTTTCTGCTCTTACAAATCTCATGCACCACTATCATATCTATGAGGTCTTCCTCGAGTCTCTTTTTTTCTATAAAATCTCTCTTCTTTTCTAAGATCTTTGTATCTAAAAGTTCACGAAAATTGTGTATCATTTTATCTAGAGATGTATATTAGACATTGGATAAATATTTTGCTACATGTGTATGAACTGACCATATACTATGCACTGATAGATATTAAGTTTGATGAACTATGCATTAATTTATCTGTAGATATGTATTGAGTAGTTGCTAGGTGTGTATCATAGAAGCTTACAATATGTATCAGTAAACTATTTAGTATGTATCATTTGCTTATGTGCTGTGTGCTGTATTTTGATGAATACTATGTTCTGAAGGCTGTGTATCATTTTACCTAAAGATGTGTATTGAGACATCATATGAATATTTTGTTAAGTATACATCAACTAGTCATATACTGTATACTAGTATATACTAAGTTCAGTAAACTATATATCAATTTAGTTATAAGTGTATATCAAGTCATTGCTAAGTATGTATCATTTTATCTAGAGATATGTATTGAGACGTCGGATGAATATTTTGCTAGATGTGCATCAACTAGTTATATACTGAATACTGATGAATATAAAGTTCAGTAAGTTATGTATCAGTTTAGTTATAAGTGTGTATTGAGTTGTTACTAAGTGTATATCAAAAAATTTACAGTATGTATTACCTGAATATATTTATTTAGTGTATATCATATGGTCACCTAGTATGTATCACTAAAAATATGCTGAAAATGAAGAAAAAGAGAATATCCTAATCATAAGACTAATAACTTCATTAGTAAATTTTTTTAATTTTTAATTATTTTTAAATTAATATTAAAAAAATAGGATAAACTACGAAGCCCATCTTATATGATATTTTATAGTACCCACCCTATATGATTTTGTTCGGTACCTGACTGCTTAGCCACTGCGCAACCATCCATCCTTGAGGCTCTCACTATCCACTTACCCTCACTCTCCCACTACATGTGCGGTTGACCCCATCTCTTCAGCTCTCACATGATAGCCCTACTATCACGGTGGACCCATCTCTTTAGCTCCCATACTTACAATGAGCGGCATTTCTTTTCACGTGAGCCCCGCTACCATAGTTGACTCATCTTTTCACCCCTTCGTACTCATTCTCTATTTAGCAAGGATGATAGGTTGAAAAAAAGATGAATAAAAAAAAAATAATACATGAAAGAGAAAATAGATAGATAAAATATCGATTCTTCATATATTTGATAAAATATAAAAAGATGGATAAAATGATTCTTCCTCCGTTTGATATAAAAGAATGATGGATGATATTTATATAATATTTTATTAAACTGACATTTGATAAAAATATAATTATTATTATCAATTTATAATATTTATTTATATTAAAGAAGTAAACAATGTATAAACTTATAATATTTATAATTTATAATTATATAAAATAATATATAAATATTTAACATAAAATTAATTTAATTTAGTACATGATTTTATAAATTAATTATTAATAATTAATTATATATAATAATTATATAAATAACTAATTAATTTAAATTAAATTTAAATGGTTAATTAATATCATAAAATAGTTAATTAAAATAGTAATATTACATAGATTAAAATAATTAGAATAAATTTAATAGTATATGATTAATAGTGTTGATGTGAGAATTCGTCTGGCATCGGGATGCTGGAGTCAATGGTGAGATGGGCCTCCTGGGGGTGTGATCTGCACAAAAGTCCTAACTGGAGATAGTTTTGGTGAAGACCCTCCGACGCTCAAGTCAGAACTCTTATTCAATAGAAGGAGGAGCGTGAGAGGCAGAATAATGACGTACTTTTTTTGAAGATCCTCTTTGAATTTTCTTTAAAAGGGGAGAGTTGGAGCTTCAGTTGACAAGTTGGTTAGTACGATCCCATAATTTGCGGGATGCGAGGTTACCACTCGAAATTTTTGGGATGTGACGGTTGTGATTGCCTTATCTATTCTATGACAGCTGTTGTTTGGCAAGTATTGTGTTTTAAAGTTAGTTGCCAACTGAGGGTTGTCGAGATGATGGTTGTTTGGCGACTAGCAGTCGGTCGCCCAATACCGTCATCAGCATTTGTTCAATGATGCATAATTGGTCGGCCGACGAGGGATCATCGACGGTAATATATAGGGATCGCTGAGTAGCTGTCGATAGGCTCTTGTTTGCTCGAGAGGCAAGACTTCGGTCAGGTAGTTGCAGAGGACTAGTTTGGCAAAGATAGTGGCCGATCTTGAGTCAGTGGAGGTCTTTGTTGATGGGCCTACTAAGCACGGATATCTTGGGTCATAAGCCTTTTCATATAATTGGTCCACACAGAATTTTCCCCAACGAATAGTGTGTGTTTATATATATATATATAATCCTTAATACTCCATCCCTATTTGGAAGGATGCATATTGATGGACCAAGATATATGGGCAATCACTTTTTTCATCCATTATTTTATAATTTTTTAATCAAACAATAGATGGAAGCCATCTATCCGTTCAACTCCATCAATTCATCTTCATGGATCATGGCTAGCAATTATTTTATTCAAAATATTATAGACCCCACTTTTCTTTATTCAAAATATTGTTTATCTCTTCATCTCACATCCAATAAAACTTTTAGGGCTATTAATGGTTTTGTGCTAAACGATGGTCGATCATGCTCAGCAATTAACGAGAACAGCTGATTTATGCCCGGCCGGCGTACAATAATTCAATCACGATTAGCAATATACAAAAAAAAAAAAATCACGATTAGCAATCAACGTGAAATCAACTGACTTGCGGGCCCATCTCCTTCATGTTTCTCAGATCCTCGGGTTCGTACCTTAATAATGAAACCTGTGTCGGTAGATCGACCAATTTGCTGGAAAACTAAGTTTAGTTGTTTTCCTTTCTTGGTAGAACTAAGCTAAAGCTAGGAATGGGAATTTGGAAGAAACAGGAGCAAAAAAACAAACCACAACGCGATCTCTCTCTCTTTACAAAATTGCTTAACGTGTCCCTCGTCTTATATATGGCAGAGGACCAGCAAGCGAACTGCCATTCTCAAAAATCTACAACCAATGCATCTAGGTGTCCAAATCCAACCTCAATCAACCTCTTTGGGTGAAAACGTGGAACAAAATTTATGTTGCTCGATTTGTATCGTCGGCCAGCCAAATTAAATATTTTGCCCACCCTCCACATGGAGTTGGTCCATTTGTTTGCCTACCTCATCTCTCTCCACATCAGGCCGCTAAGTCCTGGGCCACGGTTAAAAAAAATTTGCCAGGCTGCGAAGATCAATTCATGACAAATAACAAGATGTAAAAAGGAAATGAGGATATAAGATTTTACATGGCGATTTCAACACAGGAAATAAATATTAGAGATGTAACCAGATACAAATTTTCTCGCCTAGAACAATCATTCTCAACGTTGCAAACATTCCTCAACGCTCTAAAGAACATTTACGCAATCAGTTATCTAGCAACTCCCTAACCTGTAGTCTTCAAGCAAATTACCTGCCATCCTTCCTTTCACTGAAAGTCGAAGATTTCCAACTTTACAAACTCTCTACCATGACAATTTGGCGTCCATTTCCATCAAGTAAAACCTCGCACTCAAGATGCCTTTCTCACGGAACCCACAGCCCGGAAGAACTCCTCCAATCCCCTGACCGATGACTCCACTCCCTCCGTCCACGCTCCCATCAACACATCCCTTATCTCCTCCGCCCTCCTCCGCATCTCCCTCCCCTTCTCCGTCTCACCCATCACCATCTTCACCACCCTCGCCACCTCCTCACTCTCCACCCGAGTGCTCTCTATGTTCGTCCTCGCCACCTCCACGCACACCCCCACCTCCTCCACCAGCATCTTCGAATTGTACAGCTGGTCCGCCGTGAGGGGCCACCCGATGATGGGTACGGCCCGGCTCAGGCTCTCCAGCACCGAATTCCACCCGCAGTGGCTGAGAAAAGCGCCCGTGGACCGGTGCGATAAGATCTCCAGTTGAGGTGCCCACCCACGCAGCAATATCCCTACCTTCTTTCTCTCACTCTCTCTTCGAAAGCCTCCGGCAGCCAGTCCGGGCTGAACTCGCCCTTTATATCGAAGCCGACCGGAGGTCTAATGGCCCAAATGAAAGGCCTCCCGCTTGCCTCTAGCCCCATCGCCAGCTCCATCATTTGGGACGCTGTGATGGTGTTTAGCGAGCCAAATGAGATGTACAGAACCGATCCTGGGGGGTGGAGATCCAGCCAATCGATGACAAAATTCTTGTCAGCCGTAGAGGAGGGAAAGCTGGTGGTCGAAGCAATGGGCCGATGGCCCGGACGGGAACTCCGATGATTCTCCTCAGCATCCGCAAGCCAGTTGTCTCGAACTCCTCCACCGTGTTCGCCAGCACGGCGTCGGTCTCGGAGCAAAGCGGTATCTGGCGCTGAATGAAGACGGTCCACCAGTCGGCACGATCGGCAACAAGCAAGCGCTTTGTGAGCTGCGAGCGGTGGATCCGGGTATCGGGGAATTCGGGCAGGGAAAACTCGTCGGAGGTGGTGAGTGGGTGCGGGAGGTGAGTCCAGAGAGAGAAGAAGACAGCGGTGCCATAGGCTCCGCTGGTTATGAAGATGGAGTGAAAGACCCCGTGCCTCCGCGCAACGCGCACCGTCCAAGCCAAGAATGATCGGCGATGATACAGAGAGAAGGACGGCCTTCTTCCTCTTGGATTATGTCGGCGATGAGCTGATCGAAGGCGGGCTGAAGGGCCTCGGAGGCTTGGAAGAGATTGATGGAGAGGTCGAAGAGGATGTCAGCGGCGGACTCGGCGGTGGAGGGAGGCCATGGGCAGATGGGGAGAAGGGGAGAGCTCGAAGGGTGATGGGGAAGGTTGGTGGGAGGGAGGAGCGGAGGTTTTGGACGTTGAGAGGGGTGCTGACGAGGGTTAGGGTGTAGGTGGGGTACCGGCGGTGGATGAATTCGGCGAGGGCGAGGAAGGGTGTGAAATGGCCTTGGGCTAAGAAGGGGAAGAGGACGACATGATGGGGCTTTTGGTCTTCCATCGGCGTCGATTACCGGCAACCAAGGCTTTACCGACCACCAGGCTACCCGAACAGGCTGAGAATCTTGGAGCAGATCGGGATCCTAATTTATCTCGGGATTTCCATCACCAAATGGTATCTCCGGCAGGTTGATTGTAGATGCATAGAGCGCAGATTCAGGATCGTCTCGACAGCTAAAAATTCAATGCCCTCTGCATGATGACGATGACCTTCATCAGGTCAGTTTTGGCTAAAAAGTCAATGTCCTCTCTATGATGACGATGACCTTCGTCAGATCAATTTTGCGCTCCATTCGGATCTACCTTCCGACTAATACGGTAGTGCAGGATTATTGACTAATACGGTAGTGCAGGATTATTGCCTCAGGAGATTGGAGCAATTATTTTCTAATTTCCTGTAGGATTTTAGGCACAGATGGTTGGAAGGTCCATTTGCTATCTTGGTAGGTGGTTTGCTAGCTCATAAGAGATGAAGGTTCGAAGATTCAATCACTGTTGGATAGAAAAAAGACTATGATTGCTAAGCATATTGCTAGATTTCTTCTTCTGCTTGACTATTTATAGTGTAGGTGATGAGGGTTCGGTATGAGGCATGGAGTCAGGGGTTTTAGCTTCGAGCTGTCCGTCATTGCTCTTTTATCTGATGGAAGATTTGCACCTATGCTCTTGCTTTGCTTATCTAGGTCAGATGGTTGATTGGGATGGGCATCGGTTGATGTGAGCCAAGATGTCTGTATCTCTAGCTTTCTTTTTTCAGATGGTCGATATATGTTAGCATAGAGGTGGATGACCATCTACGAATTTGTGATCTACTTACTACTGATAGTGGGGCTTGGAGAGTTTAGAACATTATCCATTTCTCTGGCGGTCTACTTGTTGATCGAATTCTCGCCATTTCGGTATCTGTCCATTGGACCTAGGATCTGAGAGGATGGGGCTATTCATGCTGTCTCAAGACCCTTGTGAGGGATCCCTCCATGATATGCGAGACAGTGTTACATAGGAGGATCGAGACTGCTTGGATCTAGAGGATGACTACTCATCCCAGAGTGAGACTCTTTATTTGGAAGGTTGCTTAGAACCAAATTCCAACTTGCATGCTGCTTAAGGACAGGGGTACGAACCTCCCGACTGCCTACCTGATCTATAGTCTGGAGGAGGAGTCGATAGAGAATGCAATCCTACGCTATCCGAGAATGAGACTAATTTGGAAGACAGAGGGCCAACCCTACGAGGCGACCGATGGCTCTTAGATGGGCCTCTTCTAAGACTTGATTCATCGGAGTATGACCGAAGGACCGATTTGAACCTCGAGGAGAGGATGGCATATGCCGCTTATCAGATGTGGTTTTTCAGAATAGTCTGATCTTTGATCTCGAGGTAGTGTTTGTACATCAGATACTGGAGAGAGCTATGAGTATGGTTGAGGAGTACTATCGTTTCAATGTCGCTGCCTTATCCTGTAGCACCTCCGAGTCTTGGGACTCCCATGCTACTGTAGCAAATTGGAGGGTTATCATTACTTTCTAGGAGCTCTCATCCTTAGGGTTTGTCACGGTCAATTTGGACGGCAGTGTCAGCAATGGCAGAGATGGTACTGATTTTGTCATTCAGATACCGGATGCCAAGTTACTAGCGGCAGTGGGTTCATACTTATTTGAGCCTTTCATCCTAAATGCGGAGCTTCGGGCTGCTTGGGTGAGCATTATTTACTCCAGATAAGAACTGTGTATAGAGAGAATTTGCATTGAGGCCAATTTAGCAACCGTTATCGATCAAATCCAAGATGACACGAGGTAGCTGAAGGTTCATCTATTTTTTGTGATATTTGGACTTCTCTCTTAAAATTTATTGAGATCTCAGTCTGCCGTATCATTCGAGAGGCGATTTATACGATAGACTGTATTACTTCTTATGTCCTAGCATAGTAGAGGTTGGACTCGGCGATATGGTCAAAGATGCCCTCGAATTTTGTAGAATATTTTATTCTTTGATTTGATGAGATGCATTTATATCAGGGTCGCGTGATCACCCATCTATCCAAACAAACGAAAAGAAGGAGGTGGTGGTTAGACTCTAGTCGGGTTATTTCTGTGAGAGGATTCTCCTGGCCTTTGGATTCTCTAGATTTAAACAGTATGACGTGGATTGGAAAGCATTCGAAGGCACGCC
>KE504812.1:995958-1012463 GCA_000441515.1 Elaeis oleifera | reverse complement strand
TCCATTCGCTTCCGTAGGAGCTCGGATGAGGTCTGGCACTAGCAGCGACCTGCTGTTGGTGAAGTTCGGCCGTCGACCAGACTTGGAGGGAGCTCAGCCCGGTCGCCTGCCACTGTTGGAGATCGGTCAGTAGTGGAGCCCGGCGAGGACTGTAGAAGGTCGACGAACAACGGAGCCGTGAGTACACTTGGAGCAATCTAACGGGCACTCGCAGGATCCATCTTTGAAAAGCCTGGATGGGTGCCATCTGTCGAGAACTTCGGCTGAGGGTATTTTTATACCCAACAATATCTTTACAATCTTAGGAACTAATTTATGTACGAGTTCCAAAATAAAAAAAATTCACATCATAACACATGAATATATATTCCAAAATAACAATTCAAAATTCCATAAAGATCCAAAGTTTCCATATTAAACCAAAACACAGTTGCAAGTTAATAATATCAAACTCCTAACGAAGGAGGAAGTCAAAACCTTTACAACAACGTGTAGGTTCTGACTGCCAAAGTAACTTTTAAAGCCAAAGCAGACTGAAGAATCCAAAACATTAAAAGAAAGAATGGATGTATGTAAGTCTAGAAACAACATATAAACTTTAAAATAATTCAAAATTCAGAAAACACAAGGTAAACCCTAAACTTTGAAAACTTGCTAGGGTTTTATAGTTTCAAAACATTATTTTCTCTTGAAACTAACTTATTTGAGGAAGACCTAGGCTTTAAAATAACAAAAAGCACAGCTTGGATTCAAAAGACAGAAAGGATAATTAAAAGAAAAATTGTGCACGTTGGAAATGAGCATGTAGTTTACAATTTCAGAACTATGGATAAGCTTAGAACTGACTCCAAGACTCAAAAATGCCGGGCAGAAAAGAAAGCAAAGCTTAAATTCAAAATCATGGAGAAGGTTACTGACATAATGAAGAAAACAAATGAACAAAATTGTATCCAAGCTTCCCTGCCTCTTCTTCTTGTTGTTCTTATTTTTCATCTTTTTCTTCTTCTTTTCCTCGTTTCCCTACCTTAGCACCCTTATCACTTTCCCCCTTATCTGCCCTGCTTGTCTCTATTTATAGGCAAGGTAGGTCAATTACAATTGGGGCCCAGAAGGTTAACTCACCTACTTAGGTCAGTAGAAAGTAGGTGGGCCAAGTTGGTTGGATAAGGAGGTCAATAAGTAGGTGACTTAGCTAGCAAATTAAGATCGAGAAAGATAGACAAAGGCTCGTTAACGTATAATATCACTAAGTAAATTTTCTCTTATTTTCATTTCTTTCTTTTTTCGCTAAGACATTACATGTAAATAAGGACCCTTATTTGAATTCAATAAGGTGGGCCAACTTGGTTGGATAAGGAGGCCAATACGTAGATGACTTAGCCAGCAAATTAAGATCGGGATAGATAGACAAAGGCTCATTAACATATAATATCACTAAGTAAATTTCCTCTTATTTCATTTCTTTCTTTTTTCGCTAAGACATTACATGTAAATAAGGATCCTTATTGAATTCAATAAAAATATTTAAAAATTTCAAGTCCTCAAGAATAAAAAGTTGATTTCCCTATTTTAGCTCAAAATCTCAGTTTTTAGCTCTGAATCAAAATTTAAACTCCCAAATACTGAGGCATTTTGCAATCTTCAGGTTTCATAAACCCTGTTACCTAGATATTATTAAAACCCAAAAATCTGATTAAAAAAATCTTATAAAGTAGCATTCAAAGCATGTCACCTGAAATGATTATTGACAACATTTTGCACATTTCACAAACTGGTTCATTTTCCTGGCTCACATACACGTAGATTTATATATGTTTTCCAGTCATAGGTTGGGTTGTTACATTGTGTCAATCTTATGGAGCATGAAAATGCAGTGACAGGTTCCATGTATATGCAGTAAATACAGGTATCTAAAAGTTATCAACAACTATAAGTGATCAGTCAGTAATATATGAGGCATTTTACCAAGAAAAGTCCATTGTCCAAACCAAGATCACAGATCATATAACTGAAAAGCTTACTGGAAAAAGCATTTTTGCAGCCAAAAGCTGAAACTCAAACAGGTTCATTGCCAAAATATTCAATGGCTAATGCAGCAAAGAATTGCATTGAACATGATGCTCTTATCTAAGTCCCCATTAATGTGGAAGAACTTGCTTCCATTTGTTTGTTAGGTTGATCCAACATCTCTTTGTGACGAGGACTAGTTTGGATTCAGTCAAGTTGTGTAATCAAGGTTTAACTGTGACTTTTTAATCTGATTATCAAAGAGTGCCTTCAATGCAAGCTCTGTGAACAGAGAGCATGGAGCACGGGCAAAGTAGTTGAGAAAAGTTGATTAACTTAGTTAAAGACAAAAGACAATATAGATTTTCTCCCCCCCCCCCCCCCCTCCCNCTTTTTTTTTTTAACAGAGAGAGAGACGAAGCAGGGTTGGGGTTTGGGTTGCAAAGACACCCAAATTCATCAATTTCACTATGTTAAGCAACTGATAAGACCAACCTTCACAACATACTGGATGAACGTAGATCCAACAAATCAGTACGGATAAACCAAGACCAACACTAAACAAAAACAAAGGAAAAAGGGCAGGGAGAGTTGGGAGGAATAAACATATTCTAGTTTTATAGATGTTCTGAGCCCCCATACATTGCACACATTGTATTTAATTTGTTGCATTAGATTACATGATATATTACATTACCCAATAGGCATTCAGTTTTATTGCAAACTAAAGGTGTTTACTTCATTAGTTAGTTTTGGATTTTAATAATGTCATTATCTGCTTGTGCATTACATTTTAGAAGTGCAAATAGAGTCTTCCTAGGTTTCCTACATCACATAGCTTTCTAAATAAAATATTTTTGTACATATGAATTTATAAATGCATTCTTTCTGTGGAATCCAATTAAAACTCCATTTTACCACTATTATCTAGTCACATCATCTGAAAATGTCATCTGATACTAGGATAGAGCCTCCTCTCCAAGAATTGTGGCTAGAAATTAATAATATGCATAAAAAAGGGATGAAATTCAAGCTATAGCATTGGGCCCCACCAAATTGTAACTCACTACACCCTCCAAAATGTCCAGTGTGGATATGATAATCTGCCTAGAGTACAAAAATTATCTAAAATCTTTCAGCAAGAAGAACAGAACAAGAAAAGTCTATGTCAACGGAGACATGTTAGCCTTTTTTCCTAAAGACAAATATCTCTAAATCTAGCAAAATTGATTATACAACCCACAAGATCACAGTACCCAATATACCTATTGTACATATGTCTTCATATCTATGTTTCTATATTTATCAGAAGAATGGGAATGATCTCTATAAAATACCATTTTCAATAACAACTATTTATAAAATATCATTTTCAATAACGACCATTTACTATTGCAGCTTTTTTTCTGTTAACCAAAAATCATCACCTTTTCCACCAATGATCTGGAATGCCACATTCAATTGTAGTCATCTAGCTCCTCCATGCACTCTGTGTCAAATAAAATCAAATCAAACTTGATATGTAGTTAATCATAGTCATCTAGCTTTTTCTCCTCTTATATTATATTTTTTCCTACTACTCTAACAAATTACTAATACTTGTAGTGATGATTCTACCACACTAAACAATTATCTACCTGTCCTTCCTCACATGGAATGCCATGCTTGTAAAAGTCATCTCCCTTGTAGCCGATTCCAATATTGCTCCAGAATAGAAAATGCTATCAATCGACAGTTGTTCATAAGAAAAAGATATTTGAAATACTCTAGGTGAAATGAGAATGACCGGTGGACAACCTGATCAATGGCCACTGATAAGTCCTAGAGATACAACATATGATAATATCTTGGCAGAGAATCTTCAAAAAATACTGAAATTTCCAAGTTCTACAATAGAATTTGTTAAGAATCCGCAAAATAAGTTATTTGCTACAATTCGATATATGTGAAAAGGAAATAGTATTCCATAAAGATTCTGGCATTTCCAAGTTCTACAGGAGAATTTGTTAAAGGATCTGCAAAATAAGTTATTTGCACAATTCGGTATATGCGAAAAGGAAATAGCATTCCAGTATAATACTGTGGTAACTATTAATGTACTGAAATTGCTATTAGACTCGTGATGGTTCACAGAATTGTATACATAGAGATATTGCTATTAGACTCATGAAATTGCTATTAGCCTCATGATGCTATTATTGACTTTTAGAGAAAAATAATAAATATTTTTACATAGTCTGCATACATATTTAAAATGAAAAGTATACAATGTCAAAATAAGGAAGACAATATTTTTCCCTCCTACTTTCTAGGGTCAAGGATTTATAGCATTGTGTATCATAGAGGAACATTAGAATCGGCTACAAGGCAGACAACTCTTACAAGCACAGCATTCCAGGTGGAAGGATAGGTAGGTAGTTTTTTTTCTTTCTTTTTTTTTGATAAGGTGGGTAATCATACATGTCTAGTATGAATATAACCAAAAAGTCAAAAATAAACAGCATTACTATCATCGGTAATTTTGTCAAAGTAGCTAGAAAAAAATATAATATAAGAGGAGAAAAGAGATAGATGACTACGTTTAACTATCTATTGAGTTTGATTTGATTTTATTTAGTATATTGCACAATTTGAAATGCCATATTCCTCCATATACTCTTGTTTTAGATTTTCAAGTAAATAAAAGAAAAGTACATTCAGTAGAGCTCATAAAGTTTCTACATGAGAAAAGCCCAACAAGACAACTTTACACCGAAAGGACCAAAGGACTTATTGGTTCATGGGAATTAGAGGAGGGAAAAGGTGATTCCTAGGAATTGGAGGAGAGTCCCTTAAGAGGAGAGAGAATAAAAAAGCTCTTCCAATGGGCATACACTTCCCACGTTTCATGAGAAATAAAAACCCATGAGAGAGGTGGATTTTGGAATTTCCATGAGATGAAAACTAATAACCCTTTTTTTCAAAAATACCATTTTAATATTTTCTTAAAAAATATTAATACAATATCATACTAATATTATACTAATATTTATTTTAATATTATACTAATACATATATGTATTAGTATTAAATTATTATAATTTAATATTATATTATATTAATATTATCTTAATATTAATATAAATATAATATTTATATTTATATCAAGTTTGAGAGCAAAAAGGTATAGTCTTATATCTATCAAGGATATAAAAGATATTATACATGATTTTTCTAGAAAAATGGATGCTCAACCAAATATAAACTATACTAGAATAAGCTACTTTCTCGTAGTCAACCAAACATGCCGAAATCATATTCCAAGAACTTTTCAGAAATAACATATTCCAAAAAGTAAATTTTCAGGAATGTTATTCCCTGGAAGAAAAGTTCTTCCCATGAAGCAAACGAAAAAGACCTCCTTCCCCACATTCAATAGAACCATTGAATAAACACAGGTTCCAGTGAATGACAAAGCTACAACTGCACCAAAAATCCCTCAAAACAGTCCTCATTTCCTCTTTCCAACATAGTTACGAACACCATCAAAGCTAAGTATCATTGAACAAACAACTTGACAAGCAAATAAATTCGTACTAAAATTATACTGAACAAATTCAAAATCAACATTCCACCGGTTTTATACCTTGGTGATGCCGGGATTCCGATCGGCGACTTGCTGGAGCCCGGCATCCGTGATCTTCCAGCAATCCAACGGAGATAAAGACTTCAGCTTTCCCTTGGCCTTCAAAGCAACCTTCAAGAGGGATTCATCGGTGAGCCTCCGCTCGAGGGCGGCTCGACGGCGCTGTGCTGCCAGAAAAGCCCGTCGCCAGTGATCGCATCCTTGAACAGCCTGCACACCTTCTAGAACGTCAAAAGCTCCGGCAACCGGACGTATCCCAGCACCAAGAAAAAGGCCCCGTGAGGACCCATCTGGGTGGCGCCGGCAGCATCGCCGGAGGGGCTTCTTGTATCCGATGGGGGAGTGGGAGAAGGGAAGGGAGCGTCGGGGTTGTCCTCAGTTGGAAGAGAATGCCCCATTTTGGATGGGAAGATGAGAAGGGTTTTGATGCTGGAGGCTTTGCAAGAAAACCGTCAAATCATAAGATTGGTCTGGACCGTTAATTTCGGATCGGTTTGGACCAATCGTTTTTACAGATTCGATTCAGTTTGGATTTAAAAATTTTAGAAATCGAAAATATAATTATTTCGATTTCAATTGAAAAAAATAGATTCCAACCCAATATGTATATTATATTATATTATATTATATATGAACGATAACAAATTTATTTATATTTTATTCTAACTCCACCAATTTTTTGCTCGTACACTTGGTCCATTTAGCACATCTCACGGACTGTGTATTTAGTTTATCCTATAAACTATATATCCAATCTATCCTATAAGCCATCTATTTAATATAAGTTTAACAACTCACAATCCGATAAATCACACGGAATCTAACCAATTTGAATCGGCTTTTATTTACGATCAATTAGATTTTAATTTTAAAAAATCGATTCAAATCAATTCAATTTAAAATTAATCATAAACCAATTCGAATCGAATCATACATCCCTATTATGGTACACCAGCAGCAGACACTGATGCACGAGGGCTTCAGGTAAATAAACCAATGAAACCATGGGGAGTACGCATGGATAAATAAGGTCTTCAGTTGTCAGTGTTAGCGATGCCGTTGTTGTTTTTCTTTTTTTTTCCTCCTTACCTCGGCTTGGTTTTCATTTGCTGTTTTCTTTTCTTTTATCTATTTCTTGCATTCTATCTTTATTTTCTTAACAAAGTCGTTAGACTTGTCTCATCTTTCTTTTAAGAAAATCGCAAATCTTGTTGAATGAGAGAAAACTCTTGGATGCTCAAAATGGTTGCAGATGCTGGAGCAAATTTAAGTGTGGGTGCATGAAAAGAGATCTCCTAATTTTTTTTATAAAAAGCAAGAGCAATAAATTTCCTGGAGATTTGAAAGCGAGTGCAGCATTCTAAGCTGAAGATTGCTGCTACTAAAGGAGGCTGTTAACAGGATCGGTCTTGCTTTCTGCAAAGACAGTGAATAATCAAGATCATATATGATAGAGGAAAATTGATTGGAGGATTAAAATTAAGTTAAATAATGATAAGCAAGAGGATAAAGGAGTACATAGAGAAGCTATAAAAAGTGTGAAATGTGTGGTGAACTATTTGCAATCTCACCAACGAGGCCGTAATATCCTGTGCAGCTATAATAACGCGGCATAACAACATTGTAGATAATACTTTGATAGAAGGGACGATTGAGATATTACAGAGAAGAGATTAGGAGAGAGATGAGATCCCTTATTAACTAGGCTTGGGACATTTGATCCAATTCCATAAAAGCCTAAAAGATTTTTGAGACATCATTCTGACGCAAACACTGCAAGACTAAATATTTCCATACATCATCCAATAAGCAATTCTGTTATTCATTAATCATTATCTTTTAAATATGCAACAGTATTTTTGTCTTGTACAGATCATTCCTTAAGATATTCATGTGCAACACATTTTGGGAAGTTAAAGATAATCTATAGTCTTATCCAGAAAAGGAAAATGATAATTTATGTAACCAGCATACCTGTCACTTTTTCCGTTAGTATCTAAAATATGTGAGAGAGAGAGAGAGAATTAAAGCATGTTTCATTGCAATAAACATGCATAATCTTATTCACAGTACATGAAAGAGTCTCTTGGTCTTTAGAAATGGATGAAGAACCCCACCACAAACAACCAAAAGAAAAAAAAAAAGGTGAGGAAATAATTGCACACTAACAAGCCATGGACAACCGAGGCCAAATAGAGTTAAGATCCAGACAGCCAAGCTCGATCATGCTACAATGGCATCTAAACCTGCCTATTAATCCAATCAATGACAAAACATTCAGCATATCTGACATCCCAGGAAAGCCATCACAGCAGTGCTTAGTATGTTGGACGAGACAAAGAACAACAGCAAATTGTTTCGTGCCCTTTCAAATTAAATTATACATGTTTTCACATTGTCACTGCATGTTCAGCAGAGATGTGCAGGTCTGCTAATAAAACTTACAGTACTTCAAGCATCTACATTTACTTGGAACCACTCATTTGAGTTGTGATGTGCCCGTCAATGGCCTAATGGCTCAACAGCTGTCCTGAATAGAAGAATGTAGACTTTATCGATGGAGAAGTACAAGAAACCTCCCAAAGAGTGTGTGACGTACGAACCAAAGCTTGTACCTACAATGCAGTGCCAAGCTGGACCATATGATAAATCAAATTCCTGCAAAAGCAATCGAAGTACCATTCAGCAATCCCAATGAAGAAATAAAGTTGGAGGGGGATTTCATTAGTTTCGAAAATGATAAGGATGCTAAAAGACCATGAGAGGTGCAAAAGGGCAGTACTTTTATCAACTTGTCCATGAAATCGAGCTGTATCTTCTTTTAATTGAGTTCCTTTTATTGTCTAACGGAACCAAACAAAGGGGAAGGTATTAAAATGAAACATTACATAAAAATTATTACAGGCTGATGTCTAGATTATATAACCAATTTAAGTGGAATCAAAAAACAGAATCCTTGTTGACCAACTCAAATGTTACCTAATATCCTGTTCCCAAACAGGAACCTGAAAAAATTGTTTTCCCAATTCATAATATAGCAAGGTTTCAGAGAATGACACTCCCCATGGTTTGCCGTTGAGCCGATACCATGCATACCATACTGTCCTGATAAGGTAGCAGCAAAATATGAGGGCTTAATTCAGTAAATGGTGGACTACAAAGGCTCAATTCGGCATTGTACTGACACATGGTACAGGGGTTGTATCCCCTCTAGTAGCATACCATGTATCGGTACAGGGTTGTGTACCATACTCACCTATACTGATAAGCCACCCGCACGGTGTTGGACACCAGTGCAACAAACTCTGATATTCCCTTGAATATCTTCAATGCAATTGCAATAGACAATTTGCAGTTGCAGGCTTATGAAGCATGAGGAAGTGAACTGGATCAAACAAAGAAGAATGACTAATAGGCTTTCTTAAATTTCCACTTGGACATGCCCCATTGCTTTCTCTTTTGGTCTTCAAGCCTTGATGTCGAAAAAAAGTCCCCTTGGCCTAATGGGAAGAAGTCATTGTGATTAACACATATAGCTCCACGAGCCTACATAATGTGCACATCGCATTAACACATAACTTCTTGACTCTTCGACTCTTCGCTCCCCTCCCCTCTCTTCCACTCTCAAGTCCTCTCTCTGTCTCCTCCTTTCTCTTTCAATTTGAGTTTCTTCTCCCCTTGCCCCTCTTTCTCAATGCTTCGCTGCCGCTGGACCAGCCATGATCACGCTAATGCCAATGCGACAACGAGCGTGGCTAGGGTTAGGGTTCTATATCGATGCAAGAACTATGCCGCCGCCTCCTCCTATGCCTGTGATAAAGATCCTCCTTCGTCATCTCCACTATCTCGTCTCCACCACCTTTGGCCTATCCTCCTTTGGATCAGCACCCCCATTGGTTCGGTTGAGTCCTCCCACACTTCTCTCTCTCCCTCTCCTTCATCAGGCCTCCAGATCGGCATGTGAGTCCCCTCTCTCTCCTCCCTCTCCCTCCCTCTAATTCTGATATACATCGGGTCGGTACAGTATGTACCAATACTATAATAAATTGTTGCCAGTCGATACACCCTTCGATACATATTCGACGAACTTTGATCCTAATAGTCCATGCAACAATACATATGACAGCCACCAATAGAGGAATACCAACTGCTTATGCTAAACCCCAGCCAATATTGCCAACCTATCATTAAATATTATAAAACCTATTTTTTAAAAAAAATTAAGATATCAAAAGTTATAATGATCCTTGTTGCTGCCAAAATCTGATTCGATTGTGGTGGCCTGGAGAGTGCTGGTCGATCCAAGGAGATACACTAATCTGCGCATCAGAAAAAGAAAACTCGCCGGATTGGCTCTAGCTAGGCCTTTTGATGCCTAAATCGGATGAAGCTTTGAAAGAATAGCAGTAAAGAGAGCATAATAAAAATAACAGTGTGGAGTGTTATCCTGCTCTAGTCAGCCTAGTTGTAATATGCATTTATCTCAACCTTTTCTCCTCAACCTAGTTGGGTCAGTCTTTTTCACCTTGGATGTTGGAGGCTTGGTCATTGGACTTCAGGGACTCAGTCCTGCGTGCACGACGTTTGCATCTTGGATTTGGTTGATGGTGATATTATCGGCGACCGGAATGCCATCTCTGACCTCATACCCTCAGAGTCTGGTCATGTCGAGGAGCTTATGAATGAGCATCTCGTGCTTGGAGGCACTAAACAGCCTCTCCCCACCATCCCACGCGCCCCCACTGTCAAAAAGAGTCTGAGAAAGAACCATCTGCCTCAAATCAATTGGAGAAAGTGAAGAGACATTAATTGGAGAAAGGAAGAGCAGGCACTAATTGAGAGAGAGGGAGAGCATTGATTGGAGAGAGGAAGACAATAGCTCTCGGGTTCTCGGATGGGAAGAGATAGAGAGGCTTTTCTTGAGAGGAAGAAAGGCCTAGGGGTTTAGGAACCGGAATCCCTCCATCTGGCTTAGAAGATAGGATTTATAAAATGAAGGAGGGTTTTGCTACTCCCAAGATCGGCTAGTTGGATTACAATAAGGAGGCCATATTCGGTGTTTCTCATCCACGATTCTTTCGATCACGAAGCAGGTTTGTTTGGAATGAATGGTCCCTAATGAGGGAAGAATCACATCTCTCCCCATTTATCTCATCATCTATATATGGAATTCTCCTTGATTTGATTCTGCAATATTGGCTTGCCCATTTTATGAAGACTTCCGAATGTGTTGTAGCTTGCCTTTCTTATCCAGATTCCCTAATAACTGTCAAAATTTGAATTCATTTAAAATCCCTTCCGTGATAGGCAAGTTGCTGCCATGCTACATCATACACCCCCACTTTCGAGCTCGAGCCATTTTTTTAGCCTGTGCGAAGAAAGTAGTCATTCGGATTGGATTTTTGCCTTCCACTTATTGGTTTTATTTGATGCGTCACCTACTTGAGTGACCAAAGCTTGGGCTTCTGCTCGCCTCACTTCTGAGTGGGCTCGAGTATCTCAATTTCATACTGAGATATTTCTTGGGTGGCCGAAGCTTGGATTTATGCTCTCCTCGCTTCAGGTACATGGAGCGGTTTTGACTCAATTTGGTATAAGGAACAGGCTTCGGCTCGACTTATATCTGATACGAGTAGGCTTCGACTCGACTCATTTTGATATAAGGAGTGCATCATCATCTGCTCAACTCGTATCCAGTATGAGGAGCATTAGGGGTCCCTATTTGGGTTATCCCCCTCCCCCAGTGAGCCGAGGTCGGCATCTGCTCAACTCGTATCCGATATGAAGAGCGTTGGGGGTCCCTATCTAGGTTATCTGGTACAAAGAGTGTTGAGGGTCCTTGTGTGGGTCATCCCCTCCCTCGGTTGATCGAGGTCGGTATCTACTTGACTCGTATCCGTATGAGCACATCATCATCAACTCAACTCGTATCTGGTAGAAAGAGCATTGGAGGTCCCTATCTGAGTTATCACTCTCCCTCAATTAGCCAAGGTCCACATCTGCTCGACTCGTATCTTGTACAAGAACACATCGTCGTCGGTTCGACTCGTATTTGGTACAAGGAGCATTGGGAGTCTCTATCCAACTTATCCCCCTCCCTCAGTTGGTCGAGGGCTCGACTTCACGACTAGGTCATCCAAATTCGCTACAGCTCGATGGATCCGAGGTGGATCTTTTGCTGCTTTACATCAAATGCTGACTTGTGACAGCAAAACACAAAAAATATGAAAATACGAGAAAAGTTGGAGGGTCAAGATCCTTCCTCTAATGCCATTCTATAGCAACCCGCCTATCACAAAAAAAACTTCAAATGAATTCAAATTCTGACAGTTACCAAGGAATCTGAATAAGAAAGGCAAGCTGCAACAAATTCGAAAGTCTTCACCGAGCAAAACGGGCAGCTCAATATTGTGGAATCAAATCAAGAAGAATTTCAAATATAGATAATGAGATAAATGGGCAAAGATGTGATCCTTCCCTTGCTGGGGACCACTCATTCCAAAATAAACCTACTTTGTGATTCCTTGAATTGTAGATCAGAAACACCAAATATGGCCTCCTTATCGTTATCCAGCTGGCTCATCTTGAGAGCAACAAACCATCGGCTTTATAAATCCTTTCTTTCTTAGCCATGTGGAGGGGATTTCGGATTGCAAAAGCCCGTCTTTATCTTTTCCCATCCAAGAACCCGAGAGCCATTGTCTTCCTCTTTCTAATCAATACTCTCCCTTTCTCTCAATTAATGCCTGCTCTCCCTCTCTCCAATCAATGTCTCTTCCCTCTCTCTCCAATTAATGTGAGGCAGATGGCTTCTTTCTCAAACTCTCTTTAACCATGGAAGGAGGGATGGTGGTGATGGTGGGGAGAGGCTATTCGACACCTCCAAGCACAAGATATTCATGGACGAGCTCCTCAACATGACTAGGCTATGAGTGTACAAGGTCAAAGACGGCATTCCGCTCGCCAATGATCTCACTGTTAACCAAACCTGAGATGCAAGAGCCGTGCACATAGGACTGAGTCCCTAAAGTCTTACGATCGAGCCTCCAATGGGCGAGCCTCCAACAACCAAGATGAAAAAGACTAACCCATTAAAGCAGAGGGAAAAGGTCGAGATAAATGCAAATCAGAACCAAACCGACTACAATAGGATAACACTCCACACTATTATTTTCTATTACATTCTCTTTACTATTGTTCTTTCAAAGCCCCACTTGACTTAGACATCGAAGAGTCCAGCTGGAGCCAATCCGACGAGCTTTTCCTTCTTTCTTGTACCATATCAGCATTTCTCCTTGGAATGACCAACGCCCTCCAGACCACCACAATCAGGCCGGATTTTGGCAGCAACAATCTGAATCAGAAACTTGGTTTATCAATGAAGCCACAACACATAGAGCTTAGACCAGTTGCCTTTGACATAAGTATGTTAGGATGGAATAGTAGTCTCTAATTAGTGAGGCTGAAACAACAAAAAAAATCTCGTAAAGCATTAGACTCCAGGAAAACTTGTAATATCTTTATCAGCTAAGCTTCCTTAGACTTATATCATGAAGTTCTTGCATATTTATAAATTTATTTGGCCCCCAAGGACCATATGTTAGTATAAATATAATTGTATTATTCTATAAAAGACATTAGGCACCAAAGGCATCTTGTCTATATAATTGCCACTTTTCAGTCTTCATAATATAATTTAAGTTTACCAAATTGATAATCCTTTATAACTGCTTATCTGACAGATTCATATACATATTAAGAATAAACTTTTGTTAAAATGTTTCCCTGCTTCCTATTGATTAACAGCTTTCTCTACCCCTAGCCAGCTGTCATGCAAGTAGAACTCATCATTCTTTGCTCCAATTTATTGTTCTTAGTGTCAAAAAAATAAAAATAAAAAACATAATCATCAAGAAAAAGAATCTTATAGGCCTAAAGGAATTAATACTACTTAGGTGTTATTATACCCATCATCATCAAATTTTATATGCATTATAGCTTGAAGTTGCATCAGGCATAGCTCTTTTCTGAACTTGTTAATCTGCTTTAAAAAAATGAATAGAGAGATGTTCACTGATTCCAACATATTCATCTTATCTACATTTACATACATATACAAGCGCACACATGCAAAAATGTTTCGGGCAAAAAGCTTGTAATGAATTACTTTTGTATAGATTACTATATCAACTTGTCACATAAGGTGACATTGAGTTCTTGTTGACATAATGATGAATTGACAATTATCAAAGCTCAATAAATAAATAAATAACACAAGTGGCTTCTCTCACTTGTTTGTGAGGTTAGATATGCTTCGTGCACATCTCAGACATTCCATTGAATTATTTTTTGGCATACTCACTGCAAGAGCAATAGTTTTTTCATGTTATAGTCGCAACGAAGCATTTTGTTTCATGTTTTTCTAGATTAGAATATGGGACCTCATCAATAGGGAAGCAAAGAGAATTTACACCAGTTTTAGATATGTACCTTCCATTTTGAGGGAACTATGTCCATTTCATCAAAAAAGCACACTTCAGATGACTTGGAATCCATATTTCTTTAGGGAGTATCCTCTGAATTGATAGGTTCTACTAGAAAATCAGGTTAGCATCCTATTTTATTTATAATTCAATAATTCATTAAAAAAAAAGCATACTTAGTATGTTGCCTCGTGTGTTAATTTTGTCTCTGTGTAGTTGTTTCAATGATTGTACTGGAAGTAAGAATTTTAAGATGTGGCAAAAGTATGGACAGAGTGTAACATAAGAATGTTAAAGGATCTAAGGAGTTGCAGTACTTAAAGGTAAAGTGATGGAGAATCAATTTAGACAATACGGGCATGCATAATGAAGTCTAGGACAACCTGGTAAGGAGAAGTACTGTGATCTTTACCCAAGGATTTTGGAAGACATATAGAAGACCAAAGATGAAATGGACAAGGGATTTGACAAAGTACTTGGAAAACTTGCAAGATCATCAAAAGAGTCTAAAGTAGGAATAACTAGCAATGAGGATTCACAAAGTTAGCCTTAAACAGCCAGGATAAGAGTTGATGGTTATGATTATGGCATATTCAGCTAACTATCTTAAGATATTTACAAATTAAAGTAACCACCTTTGGATAAGATAGCTTGAATAACAAAAATAGTCCTGAAACTCCTCTGGGAGATCTACTTCATCCAGGATTACTAGAACATCCAAGATCAGCTACACGGCAGTGGATTAATTTCCATTGGGGATCATTCTCCTTGGTGATTCAAGAATGTGCAAAGGAAAAGATAAATTACTGATTAAGGAAACATTGTAAAAAGAAAGGGGATTGAGATGTTCAACTTCCTTTGATGGGATTAACATGCTTTTAAAGCAATAAAGTAGTGTTACCTAGACACTTGGCATGATGTCAAATGGTCAAAATGTTTAGGTCTCTTACAGCATCTAAGAAAATAGATGCCAAAACTATTTGCATGAAATAAATTTTCAAAAATAGAAACATGCAAATGAAACAAGATACATTGACTACTATTAATTTCTTAGTCACAAAACATGAGTTAAAGTGCCTTACGCTATGAGTTAAAGTGCTTTAACTTGAAATAAGTGTCTACATAGGCAGCTGACCCTACGCAAGACATGAAATTCTTCAGTTGCTGATGAGTGTCATGCTGTATTTAGGGATCTCCAAGTATCCTGAAGAATGTCAACAATCAAGAAATCCAAACTATTATAGTACCAGGTAGCACTGCAAGGGACATAAATTCATCCAAAAGGACAATTATATCCGACTTCAGGAAGCATCCCAGTATTACTTTGAATGCAATCATGTAAAATTCATGTGAAATTCCTTACTCAGACTAGTTTAAAAATTGGAACTATCTATCAAAAACTCTTTCAGATAGTCCAACTTTATATTCATAAAGCTCCTTACATTCTAAAAATCATGATTTACCTAAGGACTCCTTATACAATAATTTGAACAAGGGCTTTAGCATTATCTAAATCACATTCGTTAGGATTCCTCACATATCTTTAATGAGAAGGAATCCATTATCAGATCCAATATGACCTTGCCGCCTATAGATAGCCTGTATATCCTACCATTCACCTACCATTTTTAAATCCTAAAGGGTATCATAACTTTGTAAATCTAGACCCCATTAGCCTTATCTCCTTTGTGCTTTTCATATCCGGCAGCAGAACTATCTCTTTCAAAATCTTCATGCATATGTCCAAGTAAATATGATGCCTGAACCTTAGTTACTACACCATCTAGCATGCTGCATGCTAACTAAAATATGGTGGTGGACAAGAAAATTTCCTGAAACGCTCATATCCATTCAGGCCCTCATATTCGCAACACTTTCTAAAGGAGTAATTTCATATATATCCAAGAAGAAACACCAAAATAAAGTCAATATTACATGCTCATCATTATGTTGAAAACAACAAAGAATGATAGATATACAAAATTTGTTTTGGTCAAAAGTTAAGTTTGGTACCATATCGTCAAGAATGATAATTTTTGAATCCCAAATAACACAACAATGTCTGACTTGCATAGATTTATATATGGATGCAGATAGAAGATTAAAAGTGTCACACAAGGTTCGCTGTACCGGTACCGGACGGCATGCCGGTGCCGGACCGGTACAGTACGGTACCGGTACCGTACCGACATACGGTATGCCAAGGCGTACCAGTCCGATACCGGTACACAATTTTTTTCGATTTTTAAATTTTTTTTTGATTTTTAAAGTTAATAATTGATAAATACAACCTCAATATGGCATTATATTGCATATTATTGACATATTTGGGTTCAATTTGGAGTTAGGTTGCGGTACAAAGATTCTTGATCCAAAATTTCAAACATATA
>KE504812.1:955818-984616 GCA_000441515.1 Elaeis oleifera | reverse complement strand
CCGCGTGGGCGTTTCCCACGCGTTTCGTGCGGTCCACGATACTATTTCGTGGACCGGCGCATGATCAGAGGGCGTGGGTGGCTTGCGGTCTTGATCCAATGACCGGGGAGGTTTTAAACTTTGTTTAGGACTTCTAATCCTTATCTAATTAAGGATTAAGGTCTATAAATGCCTGGGAACAGTGTCTTGTGGGTCTTGTGGCTTGGTTTTTCACGGGAGAGGACCCGTGATCTTGCGTGGAGGCGCAGCGGAGACTAAACCCTTGAAGAAAGAGAGAGAGACGCATACGGTGCTGTGAGAAAAGGAGCAGGAGGCTCTTGGACAGCGGACAGCGGTCGCTTCAAGAGTTCAGGAGGTCTTCCAAGAGAGAGAGCTTTTGTGAGGAGAAACTTTCTGTGAGAGAGAAATTGGATGTACGAGAGTTGAGGGTGAGATCTCCTCTTGTAAAATTTCTTTTCATAGTAAAGTTTGCATACTCCGTGTAGACGAGTCTTTTTTGATTAATCCACGTATTTTGATTGTTTTTTTTATTTATTTTTTCTTCCTGCTGCATCGCGTAGTACTGAAAAGATGCTGGGAGGTGGTGTCCTGACCAGACATCCACCCAACAGATTCAAAATATTATGCCAAATAAATTATGACAAATGTAGTTTCATAAGCCGTAAAAGAACAAGACAACAAAAGCATGAAAAAACAGCAGCACAGAAAAAAATAGAAGATTACCGACCAACGTAAAGACCGGCAAACCAAAGGAGAGCATCCTAATAAATTCCACAATCCATAACAGGCGAATACCTAGAAACAAGCGCACTTAACTCAAATTTGAAACGATATTGAGCTTTAGAAACTTTTAAAGGATCATCCTCAAGATGACATGGTGCAAATAAACTCTCAACTGCATTGTTGCTAGGTAGCAGAACAATAGCAAGAGTGTCTAAAAAACAACAAAGTGCAGCAAAATATGACCTTTAGTATAAGGTCTAGTAGTGTTCTATCCCTGGACATCATGGAAGCTAAGGAACCTTTTCATCTTCCCGCTACTGTATCCAATATGACAACTCCTGCTTGAGACAGAATTGGCTGAGGAGCATAGTCCTAAAACAGAGGAGAGAGATATTGGAGAAGATTGTTTATCCCACGATACCAAGATGAACCGACCCAATATGTCATTCCGTGCGTGCCTGAAAATTGGGATTGAAGGATCAGCTATCAACAGACTCCCCAATCTTTTCTGCTCCTTCCTACCCCCTTCTCAGCTACTTTCCACCAAACATGGAGATGTCACAAGGACATGGTAACCAGATATTCGTACAGCACCAAGAAAACTCCAGGCAGAATTTCAACTATCAAACGTACTCCATATTATTTCTGGGCTTAGGACAAAGTCATTTGGTCTGGGAAAAGAAGTTGGCTATGTTTCTCCCATAGCATGGTTACAGTCAATCTTAACTGTTAATAAAATGTTGACAAACATTGTTTGCAAAGAATCTTAATAGGATACTAATAACAAAATTTGCAAGATCTGAAGTTTTACTTCTTATCATGCTTGTGGTTCTCACAAAAGCTATCCTTTGGTCATCTAATATCAGCCTGCTTCCAACCTCATTAAGTATACCGACTTATTCATACCTACAAGTATAGTAATATATTACTGTATCAGATACCAGAAATCCAAATATAAACCAATTATGAAAATAATCAAAACTATAACATCATAATTCCATTCAGCTGCTAATCCGAACATGATTAGTGACACTTATATCATGTATTCATATAGCTAGCAATTTAAAGTTCAGACTCCCGCACTAATTAATCACTACCATAAACAATCAGAGTCCCCACAAAACTCCATATCAACCGACACCTGAAGTTCCGGTATCAGATGCCATCATAAATCCCATAGCATTAAAGGAGGATAATGAATACTAATAACTACACCAAAAACAGAACTTTATATTATTATATAACACTCTCCGTCCCCACGGAGGATTCGGGTTCGGGAAGCGGAGGTAAAGCTAGCTAGGAATTTCCTGCGGAAAAACGAATCTTAAAAAGGGAATGGAAGCGGAGGAGGAGGAGATAGCGTGCCTTCTTAAGGGCCAGCGCGAGCCGCTTGCTGTCGAGCTTGGGCATAGCGGCGAGCGTCTCGCGGGCGCACCGGAACGCCCGCTTCTGGAGCGCCGGCGGCATGTCCGCCGCCCTCACCGCAAGTTCTGCCGCTGCTCATCATCCTCGCCGCCATCGACAACCCCATCTCCTTCCTCCTTCTTCTCCCGCCGCTGGCGGCGGGTTGATGCTTCTCCTTGTCGGGCTTCGCCGACTGCTGGTGATGCTTCTCCGGCTCGCCGACGGGATTGAGCTTGGTGCGCTGGATGAGGGAGCTGAGGTAGCGGCTTCGGCGCTCTAGCTCCTCCGAGGCGCCCTCCATCGTCTTCTGCTCCTCTCTGGTCGCTGCCACCGCCGGCGGCGGCGGAGCATCCGCCGGGAAGGGGAGACCTCGGACAACGAGGCAACAAAACGGATCGAAAGAGACCCGCGAACCAACGATCGCGTTCAGACGCGCTGTTATATGACGTTTTTAATAGCTTGCCTCGGCCCCACTTTCTTTCTTTTTCTGGTAACAAACCCTCTCTCCTTTTGCCGTTTTCTCTTCGTGTCCGCGACGGTGTCGAACTTTGGATTCACTCGGAGGAAGAAGAAGATGGGGACAAAGAACCGGAAATATTACATTATTGCCATGCCTTTTCTTATTTTATTATTTTATCCTGCTGATTTTATATATAGTTTGAAATGCCGAAGACCGGGATAAGCGAGCTCGGGTTGTGTCTTTCGCGCGAAAGAATGATTTATCTTTTTCTCTCGACATCAACCGTTGGATCGCGCCTTGCACAGATTTCAAATCAGCCCACTTTATGTCTTTCCCGTCTGCGCTGCTCTTGAAGCGGACATTGCGCGATCCAACGGTTGACGTATCGAAAGAAGGGGAATCATTCTTTCGCACGAACGATACAACCCGAACCAGGGATGTGAACCGCCGGTACAAAGTTTTCAGTCACTCTTACCCATGGTTCTGTTTACGAACGTCGGAGTGGTCGTAACGGCGTCCGTTGCCGTTAAGATGGTATTTTACTCGGAGACTTGGAGTGGCGCTGGATGTTCAATTGGTCACAACAAAAAAAAAAAAAGTTTCTACTCCCGTACGTTAAAAAGAACAAAGGATCGAGGTGAATAGGGGAAGCGATAGCGGTGATGGGCGATATGACACGTACACGGAAAAAACTAGAATATGATATAAAATTTAAAAAAAGAAAAAATATATGTTATTTTTTACCATGGTTATATCAGCTGAATTCATAAATAGTTATTGTATCGATTAAACTTAGATATTGTATCATCTATTTTTAGATATACTTTTCTTTTGAACGATCACAAGTATGCTTTTCAAAATTGATTAAATTATACATTGCTATTCAAATATTATGTGGTTTAGAAAACAAAATCATAACTAATAATCTTAGTTTATTTTTTATAAATAATAATATCAACAAAATTACAGTCAACTAGTGTATCCTAAAAAAAAAAATAATATCTAAGAAGTAAATTGATTCATCTCCTTTTACGAGCAAATGAGAGCTAAGGCTCGCAAATTATAATCTCGCAAATAATCTTTCTATAATCAACTAGAATGCAGTCATTGAGAAAAAGAGCAACAAAAGTAATCCTCTTTGTCTCCCTAACTAGAGAGTGTTCTGGATAGGATAAGAGAGTGGCAATGAACCGCCAACTCTCAATATGCATATTGATTGTTCTTTTTTTGAGAATGAGCATATGACTTAATCAATCTTTACATTTTACTAGTTTGCAAAATAGATTTAATAATCTAAAATTTATTTAAAAAAAATCAATCAAAAAATATTATTTATATTTTTTATTTGTATGAGTGTCTAAGATCTATTTAATATATAATTAATATGAATTAATATATATAATTTTTATATATTTTTTTCATTGAAGTTCTATTGTCTGCACTAAACTAAAGATCTAAATTTATTAAGCTAAGAATCAAAATTTATTTAAATTAAATTATAAATATCTCAAAATATATTTATAGATATCATGATCAATCTGTAGTCAATTCAAATAAATTTATACTACAGCAACCTCTATTCCATATAGACTATATATCAGCTCCGATATCATCGATAATAACTTATAATTTTATCTAAAATATATAATTTAAATATTTAATTTATATAAATATTTAAAATCTATCTAATATATAATCAACGTGGGATCTAAAATATGTCGGTGTGGATTTTCATACCGACATATCCTAATAAAAACGGCAAAAAAAAGATTGATTCGTACCAAAAGCAAAGCTTCTCATGCCAAGAGCGTGCAATTATGAGAGTCCTTTCTCTGTCCGTCTCTCAACTCATATAGGAAATCAACAATCAAGACCCCCCTCCTTGGCATCCTTTGCTGCCAATGCAGGTCTTTGCTTTCCCTCTCTAAAGTAGTGTAGGACAGGGATGGCAAGAAAGCAAAAAGCTTATCCCACATATCAGTACAGCAGTCAGTTAGGAGGTCAACAAGGTACCCGTAAAGAAAAGCCCATTAGCCCTTTATTAAGCCACTCCTTGAAGGAACGTTGAATGATAGATGTTCTTATCCATCAGCAAGAAAGTCCCGATTGGGTTCCATTTTGCTTGGAAGCGGAGTAAATTAATATTTAAATAAATCAAACGGTTCTCGATTTCGATTCTACATCAGTTAGATAAATATATTATTTAATTTATAATTAATTGATCGATCGATAGTCAGTTATTATTGATCAATAATAAATAATTTGATCAACCTCCGACCGAAAATCATCGACATATCAGAATTATCAACCGATACAAATCGAAGACCATCAGCATATCAAAATTGTCAACCGATAGTCATTCGAATCTTTTACCGATTTATCTCTATCGATGTATTAGTATTACCGACATATAGTCAGCATATTCTAACCGTTATAAACGGTTATCGACTGCGTGTCATGACCATTAATGGAAATAACAATCCACTAACTCCATGATTATGATCCGATAATCTAGCGCCATAAAAATAGGATCACGTGTTCGACGGTTATATTAAAATTATTTATAAAAGAGAGGTAAACGAGCAGCACGGATAAGATAATTCTAGGCCAAAACTTTACCACTCTCAACATTCTTATTAGCCGTTCACCAACCCCTCTCTGACTTAAGCATCGGAAGGTTCTCATCGGACACAACTCCGATCTGTGAGGACTTTTATCTTGTAGGTGCTCTTCACCGATAATAGACGACAGAGAGTCGGTCGCAACAGATTGACGCGCCAGGTAAGAAAAAATATAGCCAACCATGCCGAGAACTAGAGCTCAACACTCGACTGGATCGATGAGACAGTCTTCTCGTCGGAAAATATTCCTCCTCCACCTCCAGTGGCAGGATCCAGTTCCTCGCATCCTGTGGTCACCACGGACGCACAGATTGTTGCACTCGTGCAGCAAGTGAAGGTTTTGAAGGAGGCGGACCAAAGCCTCCAACAGCAGTAAATCTAACAGCAGCAGCAGCCGTCGGTGGAGCAACCGGTGGTCCAGTCGGTGCTATCTAGGCACAGTCACCGTCCTCCATGATGTTTACCCTCCTCATCTCCGGAGCGACCGTCTCGACACTCCCACCGAGACGGACAATCACATTCTAGGCACTCTCATCGTGCCACCCACCATTCACGGCGTTCTCCCTCTTCTTCTCATGCACACAGTATCAAGAAGGAAAAATGGCTGCGAACACCTTCTGCTTCTCCTTCTTCGAGCTCTTCAGGGGGCTCCACCCCAAGATTTCCAGCAATGACGACTATGAACGCAAGTTTCAAAAATCGATCGTCAATTCGTCCGACTTTAAGTGGAAGGCCGGAAGTCTTCCAATGACTACGACTTTCATACTGCCCAGCCTCTCTCTCGATGCATCTTGAATGAACCGATTCTCTCTCGATTCCAGATACCACGGATGGAGTCATACAATGGCTCCATCGATCTGATCGACCCCTTGGAGAGCTATAAGGCTCTCGTGATAATTCAGGGGGCAACCGATGTCCTCTTATGCATTGGCTTCCCGATAACTCTTCGAAAGGCTGCTCGAGCCTGATATTCCGGACTTCAGTCGGAGAGCATTAACTCTTTCGAGTAGTT
Organism: Elaeis oleifera; assembly: GCA_000441515.1. NCBI lineage: Eukaryota > Viridiplantae > Streptophyta > Magnoliopsida > Arecales > Arecaceae > Elaeis > Elaeis oleifera. The sequence goes on along the minus strand of KE504812.1, from coordinate 978,396 downwards.
TGAGCATTCTTTCATAGCCCACTTCAGCACAAGCCGAAGGCCGTCACGGACATCCGACCGTATTTCTCAATCAAGCAAAGTGAGATAGAGACACTAAGAGACTTTGTGGCTCATTTCAATATAGCCATGCTTGAGGTCAGGGACCTCAACGAAGATATGGTTATATTGACCATGAAAAGGAGTCTGAGGGGATCCAGATTTACTTACTCTCTTGACAAAACTCTGCCTTGAACCTATGCTGAACTTTTGAAGTACGTGTATAAATACATTCGCGTGGATGAAGCTGCTTCTGACCGACGTCAAATAGATGAAAAAGATCAGAAGAAAAATAAAGAAAAATGAAGCTCCGATCGAATCAAGTAGGCTGACTGTCAACAAAAGAGCTTCACCTCGAAGACAGAGTTCGAAGTCGAACTATGGCAGGTATGACTCTTATACTCCTCTTTCTGCTCCTCGTGCATAGATCCTGATGGAAATCGAAGGAGCAGAATACTTACGACACCCTCCACCAATGAAAGCACTATTGAGGAGCTGAGATAGGAAGAAGTACTTACTGTCAGTTCCATCATGACCATGGTCACGATACCGAACAGTGCATCTAGCTCATAAACGAGATAAAAATTCTGATCCGACAAGGCTACTTCGAAAAGTTTCGAAGGGATCGACCGACTCAACCTCCTGCTGACCAACAATCTCAGCCACAAACTGAAGAGACTATCAACAATCGACCGACTGCAGGAGTGATAAACATGATCTTCGGGCGACCAAATTGGGAGGCAACTTCTGAAGAAGAGTCGACGAAGAAACGATGACTCAACGATGTAATTACTTTTTCGAAAGAAGATATTCAGAGAATTCAAACTCTCCATGATGATACTGTCATTATCTCGGCAACGATAGCTAATTATGATGTAAAAAAATTTTGTAGATAATGAAAGCTCAACAGATATTTTGTTTTACTCGACTTTTTCTTGAATTCGACTACCAACTGATCGACTCAGAAAAGTCTTGACGCTATTGGTCGATTTCACTGAAGATGCTGTTACCGTGGAAGGAGAAATCACTCTCTCCTTAATCGTAAGAATTGAATCACAATAGAGTACTGTACTCTTGATATTTACGGTTGTTCGAGTTTTTTCGGTTATAACGTCATACTCAGATGATTTGGACTTAATGTCCTGAGAGCAGTAGTCTCGATATATCATCTGTTAGTTCGATTTTCAATAAGAAATAAAGTCGAAGAGTTGCGTGGAGATCAACAACTTGCTCGACGTTGCTTCCTAGTCTCTACATAAAATAATAGACCTGAATACTCTTTATCTGTTAATAAATTGGACCAAAGAAAAAATAAATAGAAGGGTGAACCGACCAAATAACTGATTGATATTCAATTAAAAGAAGAAGATCCTGAGAAGACGATCCAAATTGGATCGCAGCTGTTTGATCTGGAGTGGCAGCAATTAATAAATTTACTGAGGATAAATATCGATATTTTTGCTTAGTCGGCAACAGACATGCCAGAAATTTCTTCGGAAGTAATAACCCATTGGTTAAACATTGATCCAAAGATTAAGCCGGTGAGATAAAAGAAAGATCTTTTGCTCCTGAAAGACAGAAGATCATTAACGAAGAAGTCGATAAGCTTCTCACAGCTGATTTCATCAGAAAGCTACTTATCCTGATTGGCTCGCCAATGTAGTAATGGTGAAAAAAGTTAATAAAAAATGAAGAATCTGTATTGACTATACAAATCTAAACGAAGCTTGTTCGAAGGATAATTTTCTTTGTCGAAGATTGATCAACTAGTTGATGCGACTTCGGATCATCGATTCTTAAGTTTATGGATGCCTTTGCAGGCTACAATCAGATTTGGATGACATCCGAAGATAAGGAGCATACAGCCTTCGTAACCGACAAAGGCATCTACTGCTATAAAATAATACCTTTCAGTTAAAAAAATACCGGAGCCATTTATCAACGGCTTATCAATTAGATCTTCAAAGTACAGATTGGGCGAAACATGAAAATTTATGTGGATGACATGCTGATAAAAAGTCTCTAAACCTCAGATCAGGTTCGAAATCTAAAAGAATCTTCAGCACACTTCGACGACATCAGATAAAACTGAACCTAACAAAGTATGCATTCGGAGTAACTTCTGAAAGATTTCTTGGATTTCTTATATCCCAATGAAGAATCAAGACCAATCCTGAGAAATAAAGGCTATCATCAACATGAAGCATTCTAGTACCAAGAAAGAGATACAGTAACTCAACGGAAGGATCGCCGCACTCAACTAATTATTCAAGATCGGTAGAAAGATGTTTGCCTTTCTTCAAGACCTTGAGGCAATCAAACGACTTCATATGGTCAAACGAGTGTCGACAATCCTTTGAAGACCTAAAAAGATATTTAACATCTCCATTGCTGCTTACAAAGTCAAAGATCGGAGAAACTCTGTATCTTTACTTGACAACTTCAACAGAAGCAGTCAGTTCGGTACTCGTCCAAGAAGATGAAAACTGAATTCAACGATCAATCTACTATATTAGCAAAGTACTTCATAATACCGAAGTGAGATATTCAAGAGCAGAAAAAATGATCTACGCTCTAATTATATCATCGCAATGACTTCATCCGTACTTTCAAGTACATCCCATTATTGTCTTGATAGATCAGCCATTGAAAGCAATCTTGCACCGACCTAATATATCGGATCGAATGGCAAAGTGGGCAATAAAGCTTGGTGAATTTGATATAAAAGATCGCCCACGTCCATCAATGAAAGCACAAGTTTTGACTGATTTCATCATCGAATGTACAATACCAGATAATAAACCTGAGGATGAAGCTAATGACAAAATAAAGTAGGCCACAACTTCCGAACCTGACTTGGCGTCGGCATGGGTGCTATACATATTGATGGAGCATCTAATGCACAGGGCAGCGGGATCGGTCTCATCCTCACCAATTTCGAAGGGGTTATAACTGAATATGCCCTTCGAGTCAACTTTAAAGCTTCGAATAACCAAGCCGAGTATGAAGCACTCTTAGCCGACTTAAAAATTATCAAGGAGGTTAACATCGACAGTCTGAAGGTCTTCACCGATTCATAATTGATTGCTGGACAGATTAAGGATGTGTTTGAAGCTCGAGACCCTATTATGATGAAGTATCTTCAGAAAGGTGAAAGATCTAACTTCAATATTAAAATATTTTAAAATTTTTACATCTCAAGAATAGAGAATGCTCGAGCCGACGTACTTTCACGACTCGCAACTACTTCCTTCAACTCGTTGGGTCGGACATTCGTCGAATGCCTTGAACAGTCGAGTATTGATAAAACGAGGAAGTGTTATAACTCACAGATGAACCAAGCTGGATGGATCTGATTATCCAGTATTTAACTGATGGGACTCTCCCTATGGATCCCTCAGAAACTAAACAACTCAGATGGATGATCTCTCAATATATTTTAATGAATGGTCATCTATATAAAAGATCGTTCTCTCTTCCCTTACTGAAGTACTTGAGACGAACAGATGCCGATTATGCACTCAGGGAGGTTCATGAAGGAATTTATGAAAATCACTTGGAGGGCAAAGCTCTAGCCTACAAGGTCCTACGATAAGGATATTATTGGCCCACCATAAAAAAGATGCAGCTGAACTTATCCGAATATGTGAACCATGTCAGAAATATGCAAATATACAACACTAACCAGTAAGTCAGTTAACATCAATTATTGCGCCATGGTCCTTCGTACAATGGGGGATTGATATACTTGGTCCTTTCTCTCCAGCATCTAATCAGAGGAAGTTCATAGTAGTCGCCATCGATCACTTCACCAAGTGGATGGAAGCTGAACCTCTGGCACAAATCACTGAGAGTAAAATGGAAGACTTCATTCAGAAATCAATCATATGCAGATTTGATTTGTCACACACCATCATCACTGACAATGATCGACAATTTGACAATCAAAATTTTAAAGAATTCTGTATGAAATTTTATATTACGCACTAACTCATATCAGTCGGCCATCCATAATCCAACGGAGAGGTAGAAATAACCAACCGAACAATTCTATATGGACTCAAAATCAGACTGAATGAAGCTAAAGGCCTCTGGATAGAAGAACTATATCCGATCTTATGGGCATACCGATCGACTCCTCGTATACCAATTAGAGAATCGTCATTCAATTTAGCCTATGAAACAGAAGCAATGATCCCACTTGAGATCGGATTACTTTCAATAAGGGTTGAGCAATACAGTGAGCTGAGCAATTTTGAATGTCAGAGAGCCAATCTAGATCTACTTCTAGAAGTCTGACAGCAAACTCAAGTTCGGATGGTAGTATCTTGGCAAAGGATAGCCCGATATTACAATACAAAGTTAAATCGAAGGTTTTCTGTCCAAGAAATCTGATCCTAAGAAAAATAGAAGTCTCAAAACCTCTTAATCAGGAAAAATTATCTCCGAACTGGGAATGACCTTACAGAATAACGGAAACACTTCGACCGGACGAATATTGGCTAGAAACTCTGGAGGGAGTAGCCATTCTCCAAACATGGAATGCCGATAATTTGAAAATATATCATCAATAAATTATCCATGTATACATCATTCAGAATGAAACATTGAATTTCAGAATCACAAGTTTCAGTCAATTATAAAGCGGTAATGGACCGACAGATGGATGGTCAATTCATCGACTATCGACTATATTTCAATTTTTCACTGTAAAAATCGACATATCAATTATATTTTGGCTTTCGCTATAAAAGTCACAATACTGACTGTGTCTCGGTACCGAACATATCCCAACTTTCCAATATAAAAGTCGATCATAGTCGAATGACTATTATACCGACTTAGTCTTAACTAAGCAGAATGCTATGTCAATATGATCAAGGTTGGATTGAAATTATACCGACTTGACTATGGTCGGTCGAAGGATATTCAGCTTGCCATCGATTATCAAATAACTTGACGTACTAATCTGACTAAGATCAGACGCAGGGCATTCGTCTTATTATCATTTATTCTAATACTTAAAAGTATATCAAATTGATATTCGACTAATGGATGATTCTACAAGTACTATCGAACATTCGGTTTGTCGATTGATATTCGGTAGTTAAATAATTACTCTACAATATTACAAACACAGAAAAGAGAATCTATACTTAGAAAAAAAATTTCATTTATTAAAAAAGAAGATTATAAATTAGACCGAAGTTCGATTACAAAGTATTTGATTACAAAAAAAAATAAAATTGCATCGATCATCAGTCGCGATCTCCATCTTTTTGCTCTGGTATAGCATCAGAGACTTGAATAACTTCTGGTGCTGTCGGTGCTCCATCTTCGATCAGCGTGGTTTCTTCAGCAGCTCCATCTTTCGGGACGGGAGGGATGATGCTGCTTAAGTCAAGATCAGGGTATAACTTTCCAACCGCATCTCGACCATCTTCGTACCTGACGTCGTAAGAGGCAAACCCATCTTTGAGGATCTCTTCTTTGAACTCTTTTAAATTCTTGAAGTCCTCGATGGCATGGTTCAAAGCCTCCCTCACCGACTCTACTTCCGCTCTTGCCAACTCTGCATCAGCTTTTATGGAAGCCGATTTATCATCGACGAGTGCCAACCTTTTTAGGTTGGTCCAATGTCTTCCACGCTCGACTTCGAGTTCTTCAATACAGCCATCCCGTTCTCGTCAAAGCCGATGGATAGAATACTTCTTGCTCTTGATCCTTGACTCAAGAGACAAGATGTTTTGACGAGCCGACCTAAGTTCGGCTCCAGAAGATTAAAGGTCGGCGCTCAAATAGGAGACTTCCTCTTGAAGCCTCACCTTTCGCTCGATCGCTGTCTGAAGTTGTTCACAGGCAGCTGCCTTTTCAGCATTAGTGGCCGCCACTTTATCCATCCATGTCCGACGAAAGTCTGCAACCTTTCGGTAGCTGGCTTCCAAGTCGAACATGTCGCGTGTCAACTGAAAGCAGAAGATAAGTCGGATCAGTCAAAAAAAAATAATGAAGGAAACTTACCCGAGTATCATCGGATAAAAGAAGAAAATATTTCGACGACGATATGGCTTTTCTATTCTCCCGATTAGTCGGGAGAAGGGCAGCTTGAATGAGTCATTTGGCCAACTCTGGATTGGCCAAGGCTGACTCATCATCAGAAAGCCTGATGTCAAAGTGAACGGTGTGTCCTGACGATGATCCGTCGTCAGCCGAAGTCACCAGCGCCTTTCCCTGGTCTTCCGTCGGCAATCCTGTGCTTGAGAATGCAAGAAAATTGGAGCTTGATTGCGCCTGAGAAAGTCCCACTAGAGGAATGATCGGTGCAGCTACGAACTGTTCAGGTTCGGCCGCAACTTCCACCTCGACCCGAACCTCTATTGATTGAGCCACCGATGGTGCTGTAGCAACTTTGTCTTCTCTTGCCGTCCCATCTTCGATAGACGGCACTTTAGGAAGCACTGTCGGGGTTGACAGCGCTAAAACCGACTCAGAAACTGATGCTGATGGTACGTCAGGTTCTCTCGTCGGTGCAGATGTAGTTGCCCGACCCTTCTTCGACGGTCGGAGGGTCCAGCTTCGGATGCCACTGCCCTCTTCTTGGCAGCATGCTGGCGAATATCGATGGTCGATACTCGCACCTTCGGCTGCATAGCTGCAATCGGAACAAGGAAGTCACTACAATTCAGAAACAAATGAAGAAAAATAAAAGTGATCGACTATGCTATACTTAAATTGGTGATTGAACTAAGACCGACATCGTAGAGAGCTGTTCGATCATCAGCTCTCTTTGTGGTGGGACCACCATATCCTTCAATCGGTGGAAGTCTTCTCAATCGTCGACCTCCATCCGACTATTCTTGTTGGGGCCAGTCCCTGGATCACCTTAGCGCGAAGGAAAGCCCTAGGGAAGAGAAGAAGCGATGAAGAAGAATTGATTCTTCTATCCATGAATGGACGATGGAAGACCGGTGATGAAGGAAGATCTTTTCTCGGATTGAAAAGCCACCAATCTTTGGCCTTAGGATGGAGATGGAGAACAAAAAGGTACAAAAAGAGAAGGACGAGGCTCGATCGGTGTTAACCGACACAACAAAGCAAAGGTAATTATAAGCTGGACCGAGTTCGGTGCCAATTGAGCGAGACAGAGACCATAATTGTCCAGAAGATTTCGAACGAACTCCAAATCAAAAATCGAAGACCAGTCCAAAGGTTTTCGATATAGAAAGCAATCTGGCCCGAAGGAGGGGAGTTCACCCGACCATCAGTGCCAGGCGCAAAGAGCTGATACTGCTCCAGGATATGATATTGTTCTCGGAGCTGTTCAACATTAGGTTCGGATAGTAAAGAAGCCTCCACTTTCAGATTCGATGGAGAGTCGTCGGTCAGATTTCTCGACCAACTATCTCGAGAAGAAGAAGCCCTAGCCATAGGAGAAGAAGACTAAAGAAATAAAAGGAGATGGACCCAAGAAGGAAGGACAAAAATACTTAACCTAAAAGCTAAAAGCAAAAAGGCAGAGAAGGAATCCTAGTCTTCTAGCGCTGGGGCAACTTTCTGGCAGAGTTTCTGCAGCAGAGAATGAAGGCAAATGCAAAGTAAAAGTTTGAGCGAAAGTGATCCTATATATAGGATCGATCAAATCGGAGTCTCATCAAATGACGACATGTGGCAATATCCGGATCGATCATTGATCGGACAGTTCGACGCACCTGCTCCTGATCGTGCCACCTCACCGTCATCCGCATGAACAGCTCCGATCCAATGACATTCGGACACGTGGCCAAAATCTACTAGTCAGAATCGTATCGTCCAGCATCGAATTATCTTTCTGAAACGACGTCCGATACTGACGTTTGATACTGAATTATCCTGTCGACATGACAGTCCAATAATGATTTTACAGCCACCGAAACAATAAAACAGCCGAAGAACTCTAGTATTTCAAAAATCCATAAAGGACAACAGCTGAGTCAGAGCTCAAGATGGTACGTGACAACTCTCTTCATCCAACGTGACAAACTATGATGATATACATGTCGGACCACCTTGGACTTGAGAGTAGGGGGCAACTGTTGGGACGAATCAACCGACCCCCGACTCCGACTCTACATCGGTCGGATGAACATGTTACTCCAACTCATAATCGGTTGATCGACTGACAGTCGGCTATTATCGACCAACAACAAACGACTTGATCAACCTCTGATCGAAGGCCATCGGCATATCAGAGTTACCAACCGATGCAGACCAAAGACTATCGGCATATCAGAGTTGCCAGCCGATGGTCATTCGGATCTTTTACCGACTTACCTCTATCGATGTATCAATATTACCGACATATAGTTGGCTTATCTGCTCAACATATCCTTATCGTTATAAACGGTTATCGACTATATGTCACGGTTATTAGTGGGAATAAACAGCCCACTAATTCCACGATTATGGCTCGATAATCTAATGTTATAAAAAGTGAAATCATATATTCGACAGTTACATCAGAATCATATAATAAAAAAAAAGTAAACGAGTAGCATGGATAAGATAATTTTGAATCAAAATTCTACTTCTCTCAATATTTTTATTAACTGTTCATAATTTTTTTTTAATTTAAATATCGAAGGATCTGTCAGATACAATTTTGATCCGTAAGAATTTTTATTTTACAGATATTCTTCACCGATGATAGGTAATAAAAAAATTGATCGTAATATAATGACACGAAGAAACGAGGCTTGTCTCTCTCTTTCAAGGACAGGGATAAGATAAAATACCTTGGAGGTGTAATTGATTACGCATAGAAATAGAGGTTAGTTATGCCCGAGGCAGACCCATGAAGTGCATCCTTTTCAATACAGATTTAAAATGATGATTGTGTATAGGGAGAAACTATTGATTAATACGGTCCACTATATATATTTGGATAATATATTATCTTAAATTTTTTTTTTTTTACATTCAAAATGGCAAAGATGTCACCTAGCTAATCACGACTAACAGTGATTTTTTGATTAAAAATTTTCTAACAAATATGAATAATAATAAATATTTAAAAAAATAATATATTATTTTTTGATAAGATGGAAAAATTCATACAAAATAGATATAAACATAATCTAAAAAATCAAAAATAAAGACATTACAGGACGGCATCAATAAAAAAAATACATCAGTTTATCTGTCTTCACTAAAATGATCAGCAACAAAATCTGTGACTCAATCGATAACGTTATTTATCTTTCGATAGATATGTCTAATGTTTACGAAAGTGCATTTCGTTAAATACTCAAGATGTCCTGGTTTGGAGGCAACAGTCTCTCTATCTCTGAATCCAATTGACCATCGTTACTGAATCATCCTCCATCACCAATCGATTATCTCTAAGCATCAAGAGCACGAAGAAAATATCCTTTCAGATAGCTTGAAGCTCTATATCAAAAATAAAATTTTAAATAGATCAATATATTTAAAATATTAAATATATTTATTTATATGTTAATTTTTTTAATTAATAATTTATGGTATATATGGTAGGATGATGATAATAATAATTTTCTTGCATAACACAGGGTGGCAATTTTAGAACCGTGAGAACAGCCATTATTTTAGAGGTAATAACACCTAGAAGACTAGAAAACCGTCGTTAGCAATTAAAGCATCGGAGTTATCCTGGGTACGGAACACAATGCAGCACGGCTTTTAAGGCGAAGAAAGCGGCCACCGTTAACGTCCCGACTCCCGACATCATGCCGTCCATCAAGGGCCCTTTATCCCGGGCAGCGTTACGGAGACTTCACCCACCCTCCCCGGGAGCATCGCCGCATCAGACGGTCGGTAAGGTACATCATCTTATCTTAAAATAAAAAAATGGTAGAAATCCTCGGGCGATGCGATAATTTAGGGAAACCAGGGGCTATTTCTGGCAACAAAGAAAGACAGCAGATGCATCGAAAGTGGGGTCCAGCAGAATCGGACTGGTGGGGAAGAGGCGATCCGGTTTTGAAAGGCTGTCGGGGAGAGCTATCCGAGATGTGCCCGCCACTGGCCCATGGTCTATAGAACAATTTGGTTGTAACGGTTGGCACGTTCTTGGCTTGGAGGACTTGGAAGGCATCATTCTGAAACGTTGCACAATCTTGCTGTAGATTGAGGTCTCGGTCCACATGTAACAGGAGCTTGTGGACCCAATGGATCCAATTGGCATGATTTTTTTTTTTTGGTAGAATCCAATTGGCATGGATGTTCGGATAATTCTAGGGTTCATGGTGTCTACTGGTGTATGTTTGGGTATGTCCAAATTGGGTTCGTACATGTGAATGTTAATCTAATCCATGATGAATGATTGGAAGATAATTTTCATGTGAAAGTTTGGTCGGAATTGGAATTGTAACCGGTACATTAAGTGTGGCAATGTGCAAGCTTTTAAATCTAGTAAGATTCATATTTATTGGATCCAGAGCAGCTCACAACCTCATACATGCAGCAACATGTGCCCAATCAAAAATTGAACTAAAATATCATCCAGAAATGATGAAATAATTCATCTTCATAAGATATATGTTATGAGTATTGGTAGCAAAATTCTCAAGTCTCATAGTACATTATGGAAATCATGATTTATGATTTAATGGGCTTTGCCATCTCGGATATGAAATCAAGACTAAACCAAGATCCTGTTCAATTGTAGTTGTAATGGGCTGCCAATGCATATCCCATTTGGTTTTAGCTTGAGAACCTGTTAGATCCGTCCACGGTCAATAGGGTTGGAATTGGATCCAGGCCAGACCAACTTTGGATTCACCTTCGGCCTTGGTTTGAAAAAATTTGGATTGGATTTGGGCTAAGATTTAGAGCCCATTTAATTTTTAGATCGAGCTCCAATACATCTTCGGCCCTATCTAAGCCTGATCGGAATCCAAGCCCATTAAAGACATGATATTAAGCCTGATTGAAATCAAAATATAAAAAGAAACAGAAGAGGCAAGGAAGCAAAAAGGAAAATAGAAGGAACAAAGAATAAAGGATGACAAGAAAAGAGAAAACAAGAGGGCAAAGAAGCACACAAGCATAACCCTAAATTCCCAGATAGGCTCCAGAAAAAGGCAGCAGGTCCAAACAAAGATCATTGAAGAACTAGTGAATTTGGTGACAGCCTTGGTGCCCTCGGAGACGGCGAGCTCTTGGGCGGACTTCGATTTGGATTTTCAAAAAGTTTCGAACTTAAGCCTGGCCCAAAGCTCGAAAAAGATTTCAGCTTGAACTCGAGTAGAGGTGTGCCTAGCTTAGCTTGGCTTATTTCCAACCCTAAAAGGGTGTTTGGTACGAGGTGATCTACCTAAAATCAAGGATGATGTAAATAAAGATGATGAGATCATTGTGCTCGGTTGCATCATGGCGATCCTACGTGACAGTGATTTCAAATCACCCATACTCTTTACAGTACCATCCAACGCGGTGATAGAAACCCACTCTTAAGGATAGATATCCAACATCACTCCATCATTGTGATTTTATATTAAAATACGTTAACCAAAATATCTTCATAATTGACAGACTTTCTAGAAGAGAAAATCTATCTTTTTTTTATTGTGATTTTTTTTTTGCGTGCGTATGCGATATTCATGCTGGATGGGTAGTTAAGGCATCATCTTCACGGAAGAGAAGAAAATCTTTCTTTTCTTACAGTAGTGATTAGAAAAAAGAAAAATCTATTAGATATTTTTTAAAATTTTTTCTGTCTCAATCCCAACTCTCAAAGCTTTATTGAGAAAGTACCTCAAAACCGTGATTTCGTTTCCTCAACCCAATCATGGTAATCTGAGGCTTTTCTCTTCTTCCATCTTCCTTTATCATTTTTTCTCTTTCTATCTAAGATATGTCAGGATATTTTTAATATTATATAATCGATAATCTTAGATTCCCGTGCCGTATCAAACAAGTCATTTATACATATTTGGAGATTTTTAATTACAGTACTATGGCCAATCAAATATAGTGATCTTAGACTACTAAGGATCAGATCACCCCTAGAATTTGGATCACTTATGGTCTTAGATTACCATGATGATTCCAGATAAATCACCAAATACCCCCTAATGCTCCAGACTTAAAGCATGTTTTTGTCCTACTTTCTGACCATTGAGTTGAATTCACCTAAACTCCAAATATTGCATGACAATCAACGGTTGCCGGTACATAATTTGGCAGTTCTCTACAGGAAAAATGGCAAGCACCTGTCTTACTGCGAACACTAACCGGCATTCTATTCTTCTTGTTGCATTGCTTCAACATGAAGTTGTAGCCCATGATTAAAAGGAGTTAGCTTAGTAATGTAGACAACCTAGATGCATTTCACCAAATGTCAGTCCAGCATCTACCTGTGGGCAATTGAATTATGCTGGTTGTCTAGAATAATAATCAATTCATATTTGTGTGTAAGAAAAATGAAGGAAAGGGAATAAAGAGGCTCGTCAAAGGAGTGGGAGTAACCGGGGGAAAAAAAAGAAAGAGTGGAAGTAGTCAATAGTAACCAGAGAAAGCTAGTGATCTCTATTTTGTGGGATCTCTCATCTCTGGGTATTAGGCTCCATTTATAGACCTCTCACTCAAAATTAAGGTCCTAAAGCTTATGAGGAAAAAGGCCGCCCCCCTCACCCCCAAAAAAATGATGTAAATATGGAATATTGGCCAAAAATAAATCACAAGTGTTTTTGACGCGCACCGAGCATGCATGCCTATTTTATCCCAAAAGTCTACAAGTCCCACTAAACTCTAATGTGGAACTAAAATAAAATCAACAAAAGTCTCCAATTACTTTAATATTTGGTTTTTTATTTGATTTAATATCTTGCCAATAGCAAACACCTATTGAAAATCATTAAATCATAAAAAATTTGAAAAATTTAAATTATCAAATAATTAAAATTTATCTGATAATGGAATGAGATTTTCTTTCTCCTTTATTTTGTTCATGCTATACTAGACTTAATGGTTGTCAACCACCAACATAACCACTATATATTTGCTGAGATGCATAGGGTATAGCACAAAATTAGAGAGGTGGCATAAAAAGTACTTCAAGACATTTGAAGAAAATCAATGAGAATTTGTAAAAAATATTATTTCATATTTCAAAATAAGTTTTTTTTCTTTTTCTCCGTAAATTTATTTTTGGACTTGACATTACACTTCAAATGAATATAACATAAGCTAAATTGATCTATATATATTAGTAATTACTTCATGAAAAATATAGATACTAGTCCATGCACATTTAAAAAGACTTTTTCATGGGTAGTTAGAAAACAAGAAAATGAGTGTCTAAATATAGTAAAAATATATTTCTATCAAAAAATAAAGATATATTTGTATAATGTTAGTGATTATGTTGTTTTTAAACAAAATTCTATTTCTAAATTGAAGGAATGGCAGAGGTGTAACTTACAGAAAATCTATAATATTTTCTATAGAGAAACCTTCCGATCCTGAAATCAATGAAAAGTTGCCATGGTATGGCTTCATGGTTGCATGAAAATATTATTTTAGATAAATAGATCACTTTATTTGTTTTCTAAAGTGCTCATGAGTTCATTCATGCCATTGTTATTGGTGAATGGTATTGCTTAGTTTATTAAACTTGGCACCAAGAAAAGCTCTTTCATTGCTGACAAGTAATATGATAGAAGGACATCGGTGTGATTCACGTTGTTGTTGCATGGCTTTTTTTTTTTGGTAGGAGGGTTAGGCCTCAAAGCGTTTGCCAATGCAAATCGAGTTTAATGGCCCAGAAAACATAAAAAAAAGACTAATTATAAAAATAAGAATTTTCATACCAAACTCGGGCCTAAAATCTTTTATTGTGAAAAGTGCAAAATGATCTAGAAAAAAAAAATCAAAATAGATAGAGATTCCCCCTCTTTTCCAAATCGTGAAAATTGGTAGAATCTTAAGAATTATATATAAAAAATCCACTCTAATTTTGCTACTTCAACTCCAAGTCAAAATTTCAGTTCTAATTCCAAACACCCAACTGAGATCCTCGCTCAATCATGGAAAACGGAGTCCATTAATTAGACGGCCTTGATCCCATCACCAGCCATACCGAAGATAGAAATTAGAAATAACATTCCAACGCCCACGGCTGACCACCAGCCTACCACACCCTTCTTCCTCTCCAAGCAAATAAAACCCATAAATCAAAATTAGGTTAGGTTTCGTTCCCCACACATCATCCCCTCCGGCACCACCACCGCCGCCACCGCTTCTTCTGCTCCGTCGATCGATCGACCAACTTTTTAAACCGATAGAAATGGCGGCCGGCGGCGGGGGGCAGGCGGCAGTGTCGTTTTTAACGAACGTGGCCGGCGGCGATCGGCCTCGGCGTCGGCGCGAGCCTCCTCAACGCCTCCCTCTACACCGTCGACGGTGGCCAGCGCGCCGTCCTCTTCGACCGGTTCCGCGGCGTCCTCGACGAGACCGTCGGCGAGGGCACCCACTTCCTCGTCCCCTGGCTCCAGAAGCCCTACATCTTCGACATCCGCACCCGGCCCACACCTTCACCTCCAACTCCGGCACCAAAGACCTCCAGATGGTCAACCTCACCCTCCGCCTCCTCTCCCGCCCCGACGTCTCCCGCCTCCCCACCATCTTCACCTCCCTCGGCACCGAGTACGACGAGAAGGTCCTCCCCTCCATCGGCAACGAGGTCCTTAAGGCCGTCGTCGCCCAGTTCAACGCCGACCAACTCCTCACCGAGCGGCCCACGTCTCCGCCCTCGTCCGCGACGCCCTCATCCGCCGCGCCCGCGACTTCAACATCGTCCTCGACGACGTCGCCATCACCCACCTCTCCTACGGCGCCGAGTTCTCCCAGGCTGTCGAGAAGAAGCAGGTCGCCCAGCAGGAGGCCGAGCGGTCCAAGTTCCTCGTCGCCCGGGCCGAGCAGGAGCGCCGGGCTGCCGTCATCCGTGCCGAGGGAGAGAGTGAAGCCGCCAAGCTGATATCGGATGCTACTGCTGCTGTAGGCACCGGGATCCTCCAGCTTAGGAGGATCGAGGCTGCGAGGGAGATCGCCGCCACCCTCTCCAGGTCACCCAATGTCGTCTACCTTCCGGGAGCGAACAACATGCTTCTCGGCCTCAATCCCACCAGCATGGCGCCGGGCCGGTGATTCACTCGTTTGTCTTTTGACACACCGTCCTTTTGTGCTTGCTTCTGGTTTACTACTACCATTACTACTTCTTTTCTGTGGAATTAATAACTCATGGATATGAATCATCAGGGCTCCTGAGACTCATGGAAATTTGAGAATCTCTTGATTAGATTTTCATGGTCATGATGATGTTGGATCAGTGAATTGGGTCATGTTTGTTTGTTTGGACTGTGAGATTTGCTCAAATTTGGAGGTTGCTGGCATATCTGTTCTCCTATATTTGGCCATGATATATATCATCTGCAGGATTGTCATGATTTATTTGGATCTTGATAATTTTGATATGACAAATGATGTGCGGTGTAGGTCTTGGAATGGTATAAAATTATGGCATCACTTGCTTTCACATCATCGGACTCCAAAATGCGTGTTTGGGATCATGGTTTATTAGCTCATGGATGAATTCTATTAATTATTTGCTAAATTCATTTATGCTTTGACATTCATGCTTTGCTCTAATGAATTGGTTGTGACAGTGAAATTGGTGTTGATTTATTATGATTTTCAAAGATTAAAATTTCAATTGCATTGTTAGATATTATTACTCTTATTTTGCTATTCGTTGTTGTTTCATGACATGTAAGGATTTGCTTTCCTACCCTTGTCCCTTTTGTTGTCTAATGAACTTCAGCTACCTCTCGAGGGAAGAAGGAAGAGGGAAAAGAATGACTGATACCAAAAGATGCTGGAATTATCAGCACTTGCTCATATTTCTTCTCATACATATGTGTTATCTGTCTTTTTACCATTTTTCTTCTTTGTTCTCCTTCGTAATGTTGTTTAGCCCCCTTATTGATCTTTAATTTGATATTGTTGCTCTGAATTGTTGAGATATTAATAATTACATGTTGTCTGGTAACAACATTCTATGTTTTGTGATTTACCTGTGATAAAGAGTCAAAAAGTATCAATCGAGGTAATAAATTTTGATTTGTAAAACTTATAATATTTGCATTACCCAACATCCATCTACATCGCATTTCAAGCTGCATAATTTGGTCAAGAAACTCTTACTGGACAGAGTTGTTAAAATTCGGTTTGGGGCAACCTGGCAGTTATTTTTTTTGCTGATATAGATTAGGGATACGAAGATAATCTAGGGAATCTATGATTTGATTGTAGGTTTCAGTTACGGCAATGGGACAGATCAGTCTCCCAACATGAGCTAGGGGTTGTCTTTTCTTGTTGATGCCATTTTCTGCAGTTTTATTAGGTGAGAAATGATCTTTTCATATAATACAAGGTAGTAGGATGGAATAATAACATAGGATAAGATGATAACTAGTTCTTTCCATTGTGCAGTTATCTTAATGTTATATTTTTCTGATAAAGAATCATCACCTGTCTACCTCACTAAGAGGTACCTGCTTTCTCATTTCATCTTCCCATTCCTTATGCGAATTTCTCTACAATGCGGTGAATCTGGTGATCGAATGATTTTTAAAGTATTCTTGTTCCTTATAATGGTTCTTCTTGTTCTTGTTTAAAACTTAATGATATTCCTGCCCTATCTTTCTTTTGGGCCTTTAGGAAGCTCCTTGTTGGACTGTTGATGCGGGCAATGAAATTTATTTAATGTTGCATTTGAGAGTTTGACAATCCAAAACCTGTGTTTGGAGTCTCTTTTCATGTTTAAAGACCATAAATGGCTTTAGAAGTGCCCAATATCAGATTGAGGATATAAAAGCAAAGAGAATTCAAGGAGTTCTTTCTTGTTAGCATTTATGAAGATTGACTGTGTCCTACATAAATGGACATGAAATTTTATGGGGATTCTGAAAAGTGTACACATATATGGGCTTCCATTCAGTTAGTTTGCCTTTATGAGTGGTCCTGAAATAAGATAACTGTGATGCAAAATATTCTAACAAACTTTTCCAGGACCGTTGTAATTGATAGACTTTTGTTTGGGGAGGTACTTAATGCCTGTTGATATCTAGAAGGTTCATTACCCTATCATTTACCCTGATACCAAACTTGATGATAGACAACCCCAAAGAAGTGGATGGGACTGGATCATTGGAAGTGAATCTATATGTACAAAATCCTACCCTACTCATTTTCTGCCTTTGAATCTTAAAAATAGAAGTATCTACCAGAAGTGAACAAACCCAGTTTGTAAGTGGGTAGGGTTGATACCAGTTTTCAGCCCTACCCAGACTCTGTCATATGATTTCTGTATATTGCTCAATCTTTAATCATCAGCTCTACTTAAATGTGTACTTCTGGCCATCAGTTTGTGTCAAATTTTATATATTCATTTGATTTGTACCTGCTAAAAATTCAAGAGTCAGAATACAGAGGATAGAGAGTCATGCCTAGACTGAGCAACCAAAGCAATTAGCTATCAATCTTCATGTTCCTAACGAGATAAAAACTGTCCCATTATTTCCGTAATAATCTCCAGATGTCCCATGATAATCTATTATGTGACATAATAGTCTATCATGTCCCAGATTATCATGGGAGAAAATAATCTCTTATGGTGTAGTTTCCTGATTGACAAAATCCAGATGTCCCATAATAATCTATTAATATTTTCCATCAAATCTCCATTTTTTTCAATAAATCAGTAAACTAGAATCAAACAAATACTGTCTTTTGCTACTCTACCATTACAAACTCTTTGCCTTCACAAAATTTCTTTCTAGTCAAAGCAATCCTCAACTTAGGTGCTTCTATGAGTCTTTTGCCATCTGCAAATTGTCTAAAATCTGCATGAAATTTAGAGGGCAAATACTGCAAAGTCACACCATGTGGAAATGATGAAGGATTCTGAGTTTCATTGTAGGTCCAAGGAAACAGGGATATATTGGTTAGGGCATGCACTGAGGCTGAAGTAGATGGATAAAGAGGCAACTGCAGAGTATAGCTTGTGCAATTATTCTGAAGCAAAATTCTGCCGTTAACTATGTCTAAATGAAGGTTAACAGATTAATCTAAGTCCTGCACCAACTTAGTGATCTTAATCAGATAAATAGACGTAGTCATGCATTCTGATCAGTATGCCCTTAATGAAGAGCTTTGAAGGTTTAAATCAATCTTGGAGGAATATGTGTCTGTCCATCTGTCTGATCGTTCACTGAAAACTCTGGGCTTTAGGGTTGTTGGGTTGCATTTAAATCCTCCTAACTTGTTGTATTCTAACATTTGGCTCATGATGAAATGGTTGGCATACCACACGTAGTTATTTGCACCATTTACGGCATCTAGTGCATGCATTGAGAACCTTGGGCTTTAGGTTTGTAGGATTGCATTTAAATCCTCCTTAGAGATATCTTTTGGGCTTTTTGGAACATCTGAGTTTATTGTTGTTCAAGTGTACAGCCATGTGGATACCATATATGATTTCTGCATCAGTGGTTTTTTTTTTTTTTTTTTAGTAAAACGATTTAGTCTTAAGATTTTTGGAATGAATGAAAGTGGAAGGTGAATGATGCACATGCTGATCAATGTCTCAAAGGTACCATGAGATCAGGAATTTTCTTGTCTTCCTAGGTTGTCATGCGGTTAAATCTGTGTTTGGGATGTATTTGTTATAAACTGAAAGAGCTTCTGCAATCTTAAGTTTAGATGTGATCTGAGGGATAATGAGGTCATGGATTTGAAGGAGTTGGTACTTCTGGATGTAATTTTATCCTTGGACAGATGAGGGCTCCTTATTTCAAGGACGCTAGTTGGAACGATGTTGATGTGCTACCTAAGACGTGAACCTAGAATCTTTGGTTGCTAAGCTTACGGGTGTGACCAATGGGACAAGACCCAATGCACCATTTCCAAGTTGAGCACTGAGCTTCTGCTGCACAAGCACATACGGTGCTTGTATTGGCTGGGTTTCTGTTGTTTAGTTGTATAATTATCTATGATACTTTAAAGAGGGGAGGCTTGAAATGGGTTAATCTTTGTGGTCTTTTCTTTTCTTTTTTTTTTTTGGTAAGGAAAAAAAAGGGTTAATCTATGTGGGTTTCAAGCAATGATATAATGAAGCAGAAAGTCTTAATTAGGCAATTCTGGGAGCATCACCCCAGAAAATGATGGTCTATTGGCCTTCCAGCACTGCCTTTTTCTTTTAGTTTTCAGTGGCTTTGTTTTGGAATAATGAATATTCTTTTTCATTCTGAGAAGGACAGCATAATTAACATTTTTCATTGTTATGGCTAAAGTAGTTGGCATGTATATTCTTATGGTTGGTTAGCAACTCAAAGCCGTTTGAAACAGTTGTGATGCTTGGAAGGTTACTGGCTTCTTTTTGTTGAGTCTTGCAAAATTTTCCTGTAGAATGCCAAAAGACTCGTTAGTTTGATGTGGACTTGGATTTTGTTGTCAGCTTGATACTTCTGTGCTCACTTCGATATGAAGTATCCTAGCAGCATAGTGATTCTACCTCTTTTCTGTTTAGAAAGAAAATTTGAGGATATTGTAGATGCTTTCTGATTGATTGAAACATACTACCTCACCATCATGGGTATGGTGTTGATGGTTGATGCAAACTTTAATGCTGGATTTTAATAATTTGTTGTTGCAAAATCCTATGCAAGATTTGCTCTTTAGTTCAGTTGCAGGAGAAAGCTCAATGCATAAAGATTGCTTATTCAGTGACCACATTTGTGCTGTAATGCAATCGTTATGTCAGTGATCTCTAGTCCACTTGGATATAAAAAGCTTGGAACATGCACATGATCTGATGGTCGCTGGCGATTCCTTTTATTGGATTGGAAAGGATTAGAAGAAAGATATCATTTTCATAAAAATATTATCTTAGTTAAAGTTTTATATAATATCATTTTCAGGGCATACCACTTGTTCAAGGGGGTTTATCAGCCATTAACCTCATTGACAACATTTAATTTATTATATTTATTCAAAACTTATGCATAATATGAAGTATAGTTATTTGAAATATGTTGTGATATTTTATATTTTAGTAATTAATTATTTTATTTATTATATATGATAATTTCATAATATTTTATTTAAATATTTAAAAATATCAATAATTTAGAGTTATTCCTATATTTATATATCATCTTTCTTTCGAGTCTTTAAAAAACAAATAATTCATGCTTTTTTTTTCTTTCTAATACAATTAAAGAGTAATAGTGGTATTTAATATATAAATTTTTAATACCTTATATTATATTTATTTGAATAAATTTTAATATAGATCTAGTTGGGTCAATATCTAGATCTTTGGCCGAATTGGTTTCATGCAATTTTATTAACTATATCTTGAATCATTATCTAGTTACTGTAGTTATTGTATCACAAGTGGTCTCGATAGCCAATTTTGTTATATTTCTTTATGAAAATATCATTATATTAGTTTTCATTATTGAATTGTATTCAAAATCTAATTTTATCCAAATAATATTCAATTTATATCAATATTTAGATAAAGACAATATAGATATAACTAATATTCTATTTGTATGAGAATTCATTTAAAACAAATATAGATATGCTCAATATCTGATCTGTATCCATACTAGTAAAATAATCCTATAATGGGAGGCGATTAGAAAGATTAAAGGTTGCGAACTATCAGTTGACTTTTTTTACTATAATTATTATTTGAAATTGATAAAATGTAGAATAATTATAAATTTTTTGATAATTTATATAAAATATTAGATAAGAAAGCATCAATCTTCTTTAAATTCATAACAATCCATTGGTCTCCTTTTTTTAATGGAAAAAGCTATTAGTCCAATCAATTCAAAATTTTAAAACTAAATTTTAACAAATGTGACATGCACATTTTTTTATGATTTTTTTTTTCTGGAACTTTGGAGGTGATAGAGCTTTCTCAATCATAGTTATGTAATATGCATAGAAATTTGTTTATAGCAAATATGAATACTAATTTTTGTATTTGTTGGTGTTCAATATAGATGTAAATAAATATAGATATACTAGCATCCAATCAATTTTCAACATTTGTATAAGAAAAATCTAGTAAATGTTCATATAAAATATTTATCATTCCTTTCTTTATCTAGTGTATATCTTGATACTAGGCCGATTGGGTTTAGTAGTATCAATCTCGATATAAAACCTCGCAAATCCTATTTTGATTAAACTTTCAATCCGATCATCTAAGAACAATGGCTTCCCTGCTGCCGAGACAATTCCAGTGATTTGCTTTTCATCCCAGTCCATCGTTAAATCCAGCAACCAAATCCACAGTGGCGCATGCTTGCCCGTAGGGTTGCCCGTAGGGTTAGAATTTGCCTCCACTAGCACCCCTGGCCCTCACCAGTTCCTTATCTTCCTCTGATTTATACTCATCGGATAGTGCTAGGGTATAGAATTCTTGATCCAAGAATTCTTGATCCAACTTCCATCTAAGCTTCAATTGCCTTGCTTTCCTAACTCTATATGACTATATCAAACCATCGACCCAAAAATTTCCCAATCAACAACGGATCCTTCCACTTGGACTAAGAGCAAGCTTCATCCATTTCGTGGTCCGAGAATACGATGTGGCTAACAACTTCTTTCCGCAGCTCACTTTCTTCACCTGGAGGCCTTGGGCGACCGAGTCGGTTCGGCCCAAAACCGAAACGGGTGTCAAACCAAACAAACCCAGTGGAGAGAGGGAGGAATTACTCTTTTAATTTTAGTCGATGGCTCCGATTCCTCTCACTCGTGCCGGTTTCCAATGGTTTACATCGCTTCTTGGGACGAGTTCGTGGAGAGATCCGTGCAACTCTTCCGCGCGGATCCCCAGTCGGTATTCCTCTCAATCCCATCCCATTGCATCCCCTCCGTTAATTTCTTTCTTTGTTTCCATTTAATAACTCTCTGGTTTGATCTTTCTGTCGTTGATTCTTTTCTTGTTCTTTGATTTTGATCGCTTTAGTCCCGGAACGTGACGAAGTGCAGACACTGCGACGGGAAGCTGGTCCTCAAGGTCACCGACAATCGTGAGGTATTCCCTGATCTATTTCTCTATCTCTTCAGTTTTAGGGTTCTTTGAGTGATTTATTAAAGTTGCGGTGGAATTGGAACTATCGTGCAATTGTCTGTAAGATTGATTATATTGCCCACTGATGGTAGAGGAAAGGACAGATTGTAAGGCAGCTCTTGATTCTTATGGAAGTCTTGCATGTAGGTTAATTTCACGTTGATTTGCTTTACATTTGTTGCATCACAGATTCGTAGGAAAAACTGGTTATGCAGATGAGGGTCCTGAGTTTGAATTGGGTAATTTGTGTTAGGAAAGGGGAATGCTAGGTCTGTGCGTGATGTTTCTTCTCTTTAGTCTGATTCTAGTTTGCACCTTTTGATAATATAATCTTGGATATCTCATTTATTATATATATATATATATAT
>KE504812.1:934828-953530 GCA_000441515.1 Elaeis oleifera | reverse complement strand
TAATAATTATTATTAATAATAATTCGAATAATAATAAGAATATAGCAACATCTGAAAAATAAGACAACAACATCTGAAAAATTATTTTTGTGCATTCGGCCCCGCGCAATGTGTTGGGTCTTCCACTAGTTTTACAGATACATGGGTAATTTTTTTTGGTCATCATTTGGTGTGTGAATGTTTCCTGAACTTATTTTGTAAAATAAGGGGCGCTACTTCATGCCCTTATTTTATATGTTATGTTTTTGTCATCAACATTCAATGGCAGAAATTGACACAAAAATTGGTCTCTAAATCATGTTTTGCTTATCATGAAACTCACAATTATACTTATCTATTTATTACTTTAAAGGTTTATCTCATCCATATCTATAGTGATCATGTATATCCTACACTTTTGTTAATTCCAATTATTGTTCCACTCAAATGTTATAATAAACCATGAAAGGCTTCTTAAAATCTGTTCATATAAGCTTTCTGAGGGCATCTCTCTTTCCTAAGATTCATCAATTTAATGTTAAACCTCCATCTTTGTGAAGATTATCCAAAATTTCTATTTCAAATTAGAAAATCATCTCAAGAAAATCCATGCCATATTTTAGTTTCATTTTTGATTTGTTCCCTTGTTTCTTGGATTGATATGTTAGTTAGGAGTAAACACCGTCAGTTATTTTAAAACTATCATTTAAGAATATATATATATATTTTCCCTAGTATTGGTTTCATGTACGTATGTTTGGTGAGGCTTATCTAATGAACCTGTTGCCAACATAAAGAAAATCCTTGTGCCTAGTTCCACCGGTGATTTTATGAACAGGTGACACATCTTTATTTATCATTGTGTTTGTGGAAAGAATGGTACGCCAGTAGATGTTTGTCAGATGTTTCAGAAGAAGGAATAATCCTCAGAATTATGGCCAGTGATTTTTGGCTTTATTCCAATGAAAACAGAACGACTTGAGAGGATAGATGCGTGACTTTCATGAAATGCAATAGACTTCCAATAGATTATTCATATCAATATGTTTGTGGTCTGTAGAGGGTGTTGCAAGAACTGATTTGGGCAATTAATTTAGTTTTATTCTTTGTAAGTTCTTTTGAATTTCTAGTTTGTTAGAGACTCCAATATGATGGCATCGAGGCTCATGCTCCAAAATTGGAAGATACTCTTTCTATCCTTATGACAAGGTTAGCTTTGGAGTCATTGCTACCAAGTGGCTAGTTGTTTTTGCTAGATCAATTGGAGATCTTAGAGACATGTAAAGTGCAGCAAGATATGCCATTTGTTGTCTTAAGAGTGCAACATGTTCGAAGAAGATTGATAGAGAGATCCATGTATGCTGGCAGACCTATAATATTGTTGAGGAATCCTGTGTTGGATAGGCGAAGGACTCTAGTGATGCTTATATACTCATGGACTTATCCACCTACTATCTTAAGCTTTTGTGGTTGATCTTTAATATAGTATCATACCCTAGGATCCCTCTTGCCTACCGATATCTCCATGCTCCCACTTACTAATTCACGTGTTGCCTCTCTGCAAGTTCCATGCCTCAGGCTTTACACTTGAGATGGGATGTTAAGAGACAGTCCCACATTGATAAGTTAAAGACTCTAGTGGTGCTTATATGCTTATGGACTCATCCACCTGCTAGCCTAAGCTTTGGGATTGGACTTTAACAAATACAATGATCTGATCGCCTTCATTGTTGTTGAAATTGCTGCATGATTACAAGAATTTGTACATCCAGTAGCTGTGTAAATTTGGTTGGTGGATATTGTACTGGCAACATCTTGTGTTATAGTGTAATTGTGAGAAGCAAAAGGAACACAAAGAAAAGGATGAATCTGTTCTCTGCAATTTTCACTGATGGGTGCATTTTAAATTCTTTTTGTAGATGATTCGCATTACGATTTATGGATTCTTCTTTCTAAAAGGCATCATCCTATTTCCGTGCCAAGGTTCAAAGATCCTTCTTATGCCTTTACAGGAATAGTATGGAACTTCCAAGTTTGCTTCTAGACATATGAAGCCTGTAAGAGTTTGTAGATGCTTGATTGCTGGAGATCAACTTAAGGAAATTGTGTGAGAACTATTCTTGATTTCATTGTTTGATCTGAAAATCTAGTTTGTGAAACTTTGGTCATCAATCATGGACCTCTTGAGCATGAAATGCTACATTGACATTTCGCTAAAAAAAATATAAATGCTATAATTCCTTTCAAACGAATGTTGGTATCATGTTTAATATTGACAAACTTTATATTTCAGTTTGTTGTTTGATGATAATCTAACATTCAAAAATCATAATATCTATGAGACAAGCTCTAGAATAGGCAAAACAGCCCATGTCAAAAGATTTATCTCTGAGTCTGGAACCGTTCATTGCAATAATTCTAAATCTTCTTGAAAGTTGCAACATCAAAGTTTAATTTCTTTTGGAGAATGTTTTTTGACTCCATATCTCAGTTTTGGTTGAAATTCTGAATCTGAGATTGGCTTTGGATAGGGCTGGCTAAAATCAAAACATTTCTGTTTGGGTTTTGAGGCTGCAACTTCATACCATGTTGGAGTAAACAAGCTTTATGAGATATTTGTTATGCAGTTGACAAATTTTCCAATGAGTCTTGTGTTTAAACTCATCGATCATCCTTGAGAACCATCTTGTCCTACCCAAAATAAGAAATTTGGATGCTAGAATTGTACAGTTTGGTCTATTAGGAGGAAAGGCAGAGTTTTGCTTGGATTTTTGTAGTGTGCATAAACCTTGTCATGCAATCCTTGAAACTGTCGAAGATGTCTGGAACAACTCGTCATTTTTTTTCCTGATTTGTTTGCCCTATTTTTACTGTGTTATATATATCTTTTTATGAAGTTTTAGTAATGTTTTATGGATAATTCATGCATTATTGCACATCTAATGAATTCTTTTTTCCTTTTTTTAAAATAAAAAATTGTCTTTTTTTTTGCCTTAAAATTGTTTTGTTTTGTTTCTGTTGTTTTGACTTTATTTTACTAGTCATTTATTGTTTTAGTATGAGATATTTTCCCAAATTTCTCAGGAACTTATGCCCTCACTGAATTTGTACCAGATACAGATAAACTTCTGTTTAGTTGTGTTTTGTAAATTTTCTTGGAATTTGCAGAGGCATTGTCAAAAAAGAGAGCAATGTGCAATTAACAGTTTATCCACAGTGCAGATTAATAGATTTAGGATAAAAGTAACATCTCAAGGATCTATTTACAATGGGAGTGGATGGAGTACATCATAAAGGGAAAAACTAAACCTTAGTGAAACGACTTCTGTTTGGCCAATTTGAGAATTTTTGCTGTTGAAATCCATTAATTCTGTTGGAAGCTGTTTCACAGTGCCATTTAAAATTGGTAAGCAAGATTTGATTTGCATGACGTCTCCTACTATATATGTTTTGAATCAATCACAGTAATCAACCAAGTAAATCTTTAATAATTCTTGGTTAGTTGATACAAAAATTATGAAATTTGCAGTGTCTGAAGTTCAAGACAGACCAGGCTCAGGATGCCAAAAAGATGGAGAAGCTTAACAATATATTTTCACTTTGATGGCCCGTGGTCCTGATGGTATTGTACCTTGTTCACATCGTACTAATATATGCTAACATTTATTTACTTCTGTCAAAATATGCCTTCATTAAGTTTTTGCACATTGGTTTCTTGATAATCTTGCAGCTGGCATATCAGTATCAGGCAAGGAGCAGGTGGAGCAGCAGGCATCGAAGAAGGGAGGGAAGGAGGCAGTAGAACTCCATTTGCTGTCCCCTCCCCTCCGCCCTGCCCAAACTTTCAGCGGATCAGAGTATCAGGTTTGAATTATCTTTGGTCGATTAACAAAACTGGCCAATTGTACACTCAGTCCAATCAGGTTGGAATTCTACCTGTCTTTATTTCCTTAAAATATCGTGAATATTAAAGAATAAAGATGAAAAAACGTTAGAAGCATTCATCAAACAGGTGACGGGCATACACAGCAACTATCCCTTAACGATTACCATTCCCTATCCTTGGGCACAAACCATTCATTCTCTATTATACGTGCTTTTCACTATGGAGGGTCCGTTGGATTGGTGACATGTTGCCCAAAAAGATGGTCCTGTACCTGGGGTGTCGGGGTAGCATCTCATCGGAAAAGAATTTGAGAAAATCTCAAAAGAATAACCTTATTAGATTTTATGATGGAATTGAGTATGTAGGTGGCTTGCTTATAGAAGAGGTTTTCTAAAATTGATAGATTTTTCTTAATATTTAGGGTCTTTTGAATTTTTTATGATAGTGGACTGAAAATCTTATAAGATTTATAAATTGAATCAGTATAACTAATAAAATCATAATCTACATCAACTACATGTTGATGCTGGGTTAGATCTATATTCATAAAATATCAAAAATAATTTGGAGAGAATTAATCCAAATGTTATAAAAAAAATAATATTTAATTTTTTCTTCCTATGGGATGCGGAGTGGCTCACACTAAAGCTATTCCACTGTATTTTGTTTTATTTGGTTTGTAGTCTGCAATTTTATTGATTATATCAGTCTAATTTATAAATTTTATAGAATTTAATTCAATACTGTGAAAAAAAATCCGAAGAAGCTCTTTTAGGATATATTTTATCATAAATTAAAAATAATATAAAATAATAGAACGTAATCTTCTAAATCTCATTAGAGATCCAATTTCATGTAACAAGCGTTCTTGGAAGAAAGAAACAAGAAGATTTGCGTAAAAATTAAATATCGCTCTTAAATTAATATGTTATGGAATGGCATTTTCGTAAATAAATAGAATTTTATAATCATTGAGACACTTTTGATAAATGAATTGTTTTTTATTTTGATAATATGTCATTGCAGATATGTTCAAAAGCTAAATTGACGTCGGAGATGGTGCCAGTGAATCTCTCTTTTGGACTGATAAGACATTGGACCGCACTTCTGAATATAACTTGACATAAAATTAAATTTAAGTTCTGAGGATGCTTCAGATTGATTATCACCTTACATCTTTCTAAGACTATTCCGGAGGTCTGATAGGCATTCGGTATATCCTATCCCAAGATTTTAGCATTAATCATAAGGAACTGGCTTTTAGATTTATTCAAATATAGCTTTCAATGTAGTCAAGCTATCCTCTTACGCTTTGGTAATCTCCAATTGTATGTATCACCTTCAAAAGATCTTTTTCTAGATGTCTGAACCGTCTATGATTTTAATTTCCAAGGATTAGAGAGTTGGTAAGATGGGGTCCTTTGCCCGCATCAACCTAAATCCTGGGTGCAATGATGTTAACCAAGGAGAGCAGCACGCGCGCAAGCGGTATGAGTGGGGATCTAGAGGTTTTTGTTACCGTGCCTGGCAAACGAGCGACATGCAGTCGCAACAGTGGTGGTGGGGTGATTAGGGAATTGGTGGTGACAGGGGAGTGCAGCGGGACATGGAGCAAGCATCAACGATGGTGGACTTGCCGTGTCTAATGGTGGGAGGAGATGGTAGTGCAAGATTGAGGGGAGGGTGGCGGTAGTTGCACGGGTGGGGTTTAGGAGAAAGGGCACCACCCACACCCTTGAAAAAAAAAAAGACGAGTGATTTGAACTTAACCAATAGGCAATTTGGTCAATTTACAATTCCAGTTGGTTTAGCCAAGAGGTAGGATTAAATTCTGCAGTGGGATATTAGCAGATGTTTTCTCTTTGCAAGGTATATGCAATTTTCTGGCTCGATATGTAAATATAGATCAACAAGATTTTTTATATATGAAAAACTCATAATGTAGGGCAATATGAAAACGAATTTAAAACTTAATATACACATTGTTGTTAAATACTAAATATATGTTAAAGAATTTATGCATATATATATATATATATATATAGGAACCAAAAATTCATGTGTGTCCATTCGCATGTAATCCACTGAGAAATTAGTTTGTGCTGGTTTCCCAATACTAATGCTGACTAGTAAGCTAAACATGCAGCTGCAATGATCTATCTTGGTTAGATGGAGTAGCCATCTATCCTACTAAGATATCTGAAGTTAAAAGGGTTGCAGGAAACTCCAAACTACTACGATTTTGAATTGCCTCGCAGACTGGTTGGATGCACGTGATCATGAAGATGAGAGTAGTTATAGGCCATATATGCCTGAACTTATGTAGGAGTTTCCTGATGTAAGGGATAGGTACACCACCTTAGATGGCTCTATCCAAAATGGTGTTCCATTAGGAAGTCTTTAGAGGAAATTCATTTTTTCCTCTAGGATTTTGCATCATCGCAATTTAAGTCCCACTTCTTTTCTATTGAGGTTAGGGCTGCAAATGGGTTGGACCAAATTGGGCATGCTCGACCGCAGCCCGATCTAGTTTCATATGTGGGTCTTGATATTGAATCTTGACCCAATGCAGTAAATAGATGATTTGGTTGTATGAGAAATATTTTGTGCACTGCAGGTGGTGTAGAAAATCTGATGTGGAGCACATCGCTTTATGTGATTGGTTCATGTAGTCATCGCTTTCCAACGAACATTTAATGTCTGTAGTTTGCTTATTCATTTAAAATTTTGTATGACGAAACTATTTTATTTTTTGAAAAAATTATGACATATTGTGGCATATTATGACTTTCTATATGCAAAATATCATAATATTGTCCAAAAAATTATAACATCATATGACATATTATGATATCCTATGTCAAATTATGACTTTCTGTATGCAGGATATCATAATATGGTACAGGATGTTATAATATGACACAAGATATCAGAATATAGAAGAGATATTTTTGTCCAATCACTTTCTAACACGTATTTAATATCTGCAGTTTCATTTTTTCATTTGAAAATATTGAATGATAAAATATCTTATTTTTATAAAAAATTATGACATTCTGTGGTATATTATGATATTCTATATCAAAATTATGATTTTCTGCACATAGGATGTCATAATATGAATATAAAAATAGAAATATTTTATCATTAAATTTTAGATAAAAATAAAATTATAAATATTAAATATGTATTGAAAATGATGATTATGTAGATCAATCATATAAATTGATAATTTTTATACTATTTATGATGTTCAAAAATTTCTCCTGATTCTATCTGCAGTCTTTATTTGCTATATACTTCTTATCTGCAGTCTTCATTTGCTATATACTTCTGAATAGGATTTTTAACTGGTACAGTGCTCTTGTTTGTCAGGCCCCCAGCTTTGTCATGACTGCAGAACCACAATCAAAGCAAATAATAATTTATGCCTACTGTGCTACATCTTTTAGCCGCTTAGGATTCTGTATTCATGTATTCTGCATACTTTGATGATTGTATTGAAGTATAAACATTTTCAACGTGATTAGCTTCCTTTCTTGGTAGTAATTAAAAGAGGAGGTCTATCTGTCATCATTCCCTGCCAAAATCTATAGGACAAATCCAACCCATCAAAAAAGTTTTATTACCCTCCCACTCTCTCCTCCGTACCCTCCCTCCCTCAGCTTCCCTCCAAGGCAACGGCTTCCTCCCCCACCACTAACACCAACCTCCAACGGTAACAATTGATGACACCGCCACCGGGTCCCAACAAAGAGCCCATCATTAAACCCCGATCACGTGACTCCCACTTCGGCTCGACTGGTCACATCCGGTTCCGAGCCGGTCAGTACCTACTGTCCGCGCCTCATCGTTAGCAGCGCCGCAACGGTCCCTATCCAGGACACGCGTAGCTCCCCATTGGACGTACTCTCAGGACGCTATACCCCTCTCCTCTCTTTTAACCCGGGTAATACCGGGGAGCCCAGCAATGGTACCAGCTGCCAGCCAACCCATCCGTCAAACGGAACAATAAAGAACTTGTTGTTATCAGATTTGGGCCGCCAAGCGCTTAACCTCTTCTCTTCTACCCTGCCATCGCTGCGCTTCTCCACATGCCCCCACCTATGCCCTTTTTTATTTGTCCGTGCCAATAAATAGCGATTGATTGAGAAAGTTGATAGAGGTTGAGAGTTCTGTGCGCTGATTGCGCCATCGATCCCTATTCTTCCCGCCGCGTTCCTTAGCGTTTCGGCCGGCACGTTATGGCGTCTCGGCCGGCACCCTTTTGCTGCTGATACTGCTCCTGGCGACGTCGCTCCGGCCAGCCGCCGCCGAGCACGACTACGCCACGGCGCTCCGGAAGAGCATCCTCTTCTTCGAGGGCCAGCGCTCCGGCAAACTCCCCCCGACCAGCGCCTCAACTGGCGCTGTGACTCCGCCCTCCACGACGGCGCCGTTGATGGGGTACGCATCGCTGCACGATCGACGGCCGAGATTTTAAGCAAAACCCCTCCCTCGCATCTCCCCTTTCAAATATTCGCTCTTCGTGGCCTTAATATTTTCCCCTGTTGTCGCCTGGTCTCCTTTTAACGGCGTTGGCGGTGCGGTGCCCGCAGGTGGACTTAACGGGCGGGTACTACGACGCGGGGGACAACGTCAAGTTCGGCTTCCCGATGGCCTTCACGGCGACGCTGATGGCCTGGAGCATAATAGACTTCGGGAAGAACATGGGCCCGCAATTGACGGAAGCCGTCAAGGCCGTCAAGTGGGCAACGGACTACCTCCTGAAGGCGACGGCCGTCCCCAACGTCGTCTACGTCCAGGTGGGCGACGCTTTCCGCGACCACTCCTGCTGGGAGCGGCCCGAGGACATGGACACCCCCCGGACCGTCTACAAGGTCGATCCTGCCCACCCTGGCTCCGACGTCGCCGGCGAGACCGCCGCCGCTCTCGCTGCCGCTTCCATCGTCTTCCGCGACTGCGATCCCGCCTACTCCCGCCGCCTCCTCGACCGCGCCGTCTCCGTACGTCCATTCAGAAACCCGTTCAACTTGGTCCCGGTTTACGTCATCATCTCTTTTCCTACGAGCTAGTCTTAATCAGGATCGTCCATATGGTTGATAGGTGTTCGAGTTCGCGGACAAGCACAGGGGAGCGTACAGTAGTAGCCTGCACAACGCGGTGTGCCCCTTCTACTGCGACTTCAATGGATACCAGGTGAGCTCTGATTTTCCTCTGTCGCGTTCAATCTGGGCCGTTGGATCACATATTAATGGATTATGATGGTGGTGTACAGGATGAGCTGCTGTGGGGAGCGGCGTGGCTCCATAAGGCGTCTCGCAGGCGGGAGTACCGAGAGTACATCGGGAGGAACGAGGTGGTGCTGCACGCCGGGGACACCATTAACGAGTTCGGTTGGGATAACAAGCACGCCGGTATTAATGTCCTAATCTCCAAGGTAATTATTAACTACACAGTCTACGCTCACCGTCCGGTCAGCGGATTCCGAACCCACTCCAGAACCGGTTAAAAATTTCATGCTGGTACTGCTCGTCATTGTCTCGTGTCTCGCTCTTTCAACTGTTTTCGAGCCCACAGTTGGATACTCGCTGTGTTTTTGACCGTTGCCTACGTATTAAGTTTTCTGTAAAATGGCAGGAGGAACCCTTCTGTTTCATTTAATCACGATTAAGGACAATAGATGGGGTTGTTACGTGAATTTATAATTCCGGTCCTTTTTTTTGTGCAGGAAGTTTTGATGGGAAGGATGATTACTTGCACTCTTTTAAGCGAAACGCCGATAGCTTCGTCTGCTCCCTCCTCCCGGGAATCTCCGAGCACCCTCAGATCCAATATTCCCCAGGTTTATCCTGTTCTTTTGATATTTGCAAAACCATGCTCTATATTCATTCTCCTTTAATTTTAAGCTAACTTCCCATAAAAATAATTGAAGGTGGGCTGCTGTTCAAGACGGAGGCAGCAACATGCAGCACGTGACCTCGCTCTCCTTCCTGCTCCTGGCTTATTCCAACTATCTCAGCCACGCCAATGGCCATGTGCCATGTGGCTCCTCGTCTGCCACGCCAACCCAGCTTAGACGAGTGGCCCAGCGGCAGGTATTATTGATTAATCAACAATTAACAACAATATAAAACTTTAAATATATAAATATATTAATATAAATATAAATGTAAATACGAATATATAAATATGCAGGTGGATTATATTCTGGGGGATAATCCGCTGGGGATGTCGTACATGGTGGGGTACGGAGGGAGGTATCCGCGGCGGATCCACCACCGCGGGAGCTCGCTGCCGTCGGTGAGGGCCCACCGGGGGAAGATCGGGTGCAAGGAGGGGACGAAGTACTACATGAGCCCGGCGCCGAACCGAACGTGCTGGTGGGGCGGTGGTGGGCGGCCCCACCAACATCTCCGACGCCTTCCCGGACGCCCGCCCGGTGTTCCAGCAGTCGGAGCCCACCACCTACATCAACGCCCCCTCCTCGGCCTTCTCGCCTACTTCTCCGCCCACCCCACCATCCTCTCCGATTAACTAAGATGACGGCAACTTCCATATTTGGCTGGCTCGGTGTGTGGCAGCAGTGTACTGTCGTTACTGGGTCTGGGTGTGGCCATGTGGGTGCTTTTATTGTTATTGTTCTAGCTTTCTTTCGTTAAGGCGATTCATTTATTGAACCATAAATGGGCGATTTCATTTGTGGTCTTTTTTTTTCTATTTTAGAATTTGTGTACTATATAGGTTCTATGCTTTTTCTCCTGATTGGTAATGATATGAGTGTCAAATGGGTCTGAGAAAAGCATTAAAGCCGTGGACCGTCCAGCAGTAATAAAGCTAAATTGATTCCCCCAACGACGAAAAGCCTATGGGATCATAGCCTTAGAGGCACATGCCACGGAAAGGTCAAGGTAGTATTGGACTGTTGAAATAGCGAGGAGATGAAACAAAGTCTATGGGGTCATAGCCTCAGAGGCACATGCGGCAGAGAGGACAGTACAGAGATGGACTGTTGAGATGGCAAGGATGAATTTCGGTGATAGATTTGGTCGGAGGTAATAATGAGAGTCCACCGGATAATATCTGATGGTACCCATCTAGATCTATTTTTATATATAAATTTATTCGGAGCATCTGATCAATATTTCATCCATATTTGTTGCTGTTAAACTTCGAAGGTATGGATGAAAGATCGAGTTGGAGATCGATTTGTGGATGAGCTTGGAGTTCAATGAGAGACTGAGGGCGATTTCTTCAACCTGCAATCAAATATTCTCTTGTTAGAGTTTGTCCAATAAAGAGTGAATGAATGAAAGAAATTTTATTCAAAAATTTTATACGAGGGTCCTCTTTATCTTCTCTTTATATAGAAGAGAATTTGTGAGCCGTTACCTCCGTTCTTAAGGGTGCAGTTAAGGTATTTACTAGCTAAATCATGGATAGTTAAAATGTCCATAATGGGCCATCGTGAGCAGTTGTTATGTGCATGATGGGCCATTGTGGATAGTTATTATGCCCACAACATTTAATTTATCATTCCACGAGCATGCAAATAAAGAAATGGCCTAGAAGATTCTATCAGGATCGTTTAACCATGCATCGTCGGTATATGTCTAAGGACAAGCTCGTCCTTCATCCGAGGTTAGGAGAACATATTTCTCGGTAAGCAGCTAAGGTCGAAGAATTTGGCTATCTCCATCATACTTGCCCCCTAATTTTAAGCTCGAAGAGATATTTTCGCTTCGGATGATGGGAGTACTCGTCGATTTCTCATTTACTTCGATATTAGTCATCGATACAGAACCGAAGTGATAGCTTTAATGATGTCACCTTGGAAAATAGATGGTTCTCAATCAGCATTTAATTCACTACTTCGGACTTGGCTAGTATTCAATGCATATCTTCGGAGGTCCCATTGCAATGATGAGGTACGATAATCATGGTGGCATGCTCCTTAGGCCAGAAATGGTGACCCGAGAGATCATGCCCTGGCCAGTCTCCTACTACCACGTGGCACGAGCTGATTATCCTAAGTTATTATAGTATAGATAGGACTATATGGTACGATCAAGAGATCGATGTGTCGAAGAGTTGTGTGATTTGATGCCCTAGATGCAAGCCACATGTTGTCATCTAGACCATGCGCAATGACCAATGTGCCAATCTTGACTGTCACTACGTAGTATAAATAGGGCATCCTCTTCTCACTATTTTCTCTTTATTTGCTCAGTTGCTTTCTCTCTCAGATTTTTCATCAAACTTCTCTCCACCCGAGCACCACTACAATCTATCACAGCCACGGCCATCGTCCTCCATTGCCATCATCTTCTACGGTATTAATATTATTTTTTCCCAATTATGGTCCCCATTAATCTTTCTCTTCTTTCTTTGTATCCTCTTGCCTTTTGCTTTTCGTTCCTTTTCCTCTTTCTTCTCTTAGCCTCTATAATATCGAGTCATGGTAGCAAGGCCAAGGATAGAAATCAGCCGAGTGGTTAGAAATCTTGACTGTCTGGACCCTAGGTCATGTCCGAGGATTGACCTCAAGCCTTTATCAAATGGGTTTTCATCTTAGCCTATGCCTCAGGATTTCCGACACCTGAAGAGCTCGAAATATGAGCTCATGAGGTCCCCAGGACCGGGGAATGAGATGTCTATCATCATTGAGTCCAAGTTGGAGAGTCTTCAAACTTAGTTCTTCATTCCAAGTTGGTACTACTTTGAGGTCCTTGGTTGGGATGACAAGGTGACCCAAGCTACCAAGGGTGCCTCGGCATTTATAATGAGACTCTTTGGGCGGATCTTCACTTCCCTCTACATCCTTCCTTTACAATGTTCTTGACTATTATCAGGCTGTTCCCACACACATTGCTTCTAATTCTTTTCGCATCATTTATTCTTTTATATTAATGTATGATCTTCTTGGGATTGGCTTGAGATGTTCTCTTTTTTGTTCCTTGTCCATGCTGAGAGGCATCCTCGAGAAAGGGATTGGTGGCCTTTCGCCCCTTGGAGCGGCCTTCAGTTTATCAAAGGACCGCCCATTTTAGTACACGAGTGGAAAAGAGATTCTTTTTATTTCCATCAACCCCTCTTCAGGCTTCAGCTACATTTGGTGTGAGCCACGATTAGCTCCAAATAAGAATCCTCGCATCAACCTTGAAGACGAGAAAGACCACCACTCTCTATTTGACGTCAAGGTGCCACCTTAGTATGAATTAATGATCGAGCAAATGTTATATGATGCCGGTCTGAGCTTGGCGATCCTTGATGTATGAGTTAGCTCTTTTGATTTTTCTTATTTTTTTAACTAACTCTTTCTTTCTCGATGCAACTATGAGGCCCACTACCGACTTCATCCACAATGCTTTCCGAAAGAGATTGGGATCGTCTCGAGGAGAGTTTTCTCAGCAGATCTCAAACTCCAAGAGATCGAGGACTGACCTGCCAAGGGCCACCCTAGAGTCGAGAGCCACCACTCCTCCTACTACTCCTGGAGCTTTAAGCTTGGAGGCTATGGAGATCGACGACAAGTTGGATGCCGTTGAAGCCATTCCTCTTCTTTAAATGGGATGGAGATTAGTTGCTCCACTTGTTCGCCCCGTTCCTCTTCATTTCAAAGATCAAGTCCTTCAATGGGAAGGAATTCCAGTGACTTCTTCCCTTTGATTGTCACCATAAAATATTGACGGGCGAGCTGTTGATCTCCTCAGATTCGCTAACCGACCCTGTTGGGAATTGCATGAGGAGATGATATCTTTGATTTTATAGCCAGAAAGTTTAATTCTATTTTCAAATTCGAATTCGTTTAGCTATTGATAAAATTTGAGCATATAATAATATCTGTCTATCTGCACATTTGTCAAAAAAAAAGATATATGAATATGGATAGATAGCTATCAAATCTGTATCCAAATATCCAATCATATTTATAATCTTATTTAATTTTATATAGAACTTATAACTTCTAAGAGAAATATAGAGTCAAATTAATATGCTATAACTTGATTTGCCATCCGCTTAATAATATCTTTGATTTTATAATCACAAAATTTAATTATACGATTTATATTAATATTTATATCCATACTTCCAACTTCTACTTTATATCCATATCTATTTAAATAATATAGATATGATTACATCCGATTGTATCTATATTTATATTTGTCAAAAAAAAATACAAATATGATATGCTGGTATCTAATCCATCTTTCAGCCTTAGTTAAAGGTAAAATGTTTGCTGCGCAAATTTTGTATGTGAGAAATAGTTATTTTAGCATAAGATTTTTGATATTTTAACAACGGAACCTTTTGGACATGATTCACTTCATGAATACCTCTAAATGAATAATTTCAAGCATGAGTAATCCAAGGTTTTTAGAGGCCTAGATATCAGTTTATCTCAATGGGTGACTGAGACTAATATAAACCAACTTCTTGGTTTGGAAACAACCAAGTTTTCTAACATCTCAGATGATTTTTCAAGTTCAAGAAAATGAAATATCAACTGATGTAGTAAATCCATGATTAGCAATAACATTTAGGCATTAATTTAAAATATATCAATTAACAATTTATTTAGAGGAAGTAGCAAGGTGATTGAAGAATGTCGATCCATATGCATACATCATATTCATCAATATCTTGAGTTATATTGCTTTGTATCAAAAAAGGCTTAACATGGAATAATTACCCCTAAACAAACAATTGAAAGTTTCAAGAGATTTTAAGTTCTCACTAGATCCCTTAAACAAGCTGCTTATAAACAACCAGAATCTAGCTAAAAATTAAATGAGTTGGCTCAAGTTTGACTTACGAATAATTCGAGCTTCAGCCCTTAAGCCAGGTCTATATTCCTCATCCAAACTTAGCTCATTTGCAAACCATAACATGGACATGTACTTTCATTGGGAAAAGGTATTGTTAATTAGTGATGGAGAGGAATTAACGTTCGTGCTTATATTTTGCTAGATTTGGATGCTTGGATGCATGTATACTGAAAGTTTTTGGCACAACTTGTAACAGGCTTTCCTCAGCTCCACATTTGATGAAGTGGTCTTCATTAGAACCAAAAAGAGACTTCAGGATTCATGTATAATAGGAAGATTATTTATGAATGGAGGATAAATCAGCCTCTTCCAAAAATGTATGAATTAGTAAAAGTGTCATTCTCAAATCTAACCTAAGCCAGGCCGGACTTGATCCAAGCCTAAGTCGGCTCAGGCTCGCATAACTTGATTTAGATATTGCAGCTCCACATCTTTGGTTTTCCTTCAGACTCAAATTTTACATGTACTATAATTATTTTGAATTATTTGTAATGTAAATGCTATCCTATTTCTCATATATTGCTAATTTCAGTTGCTTGTCTCCCTTCTGGAATCCCATATCCGGCACTCGTCGTGGGCCGAACCCATTTTGGTTGCGCCCTTGTTTCTCTGGCACCAATGCATCAGCCAATGTAACAAGAGTGGCCCTGCGTCCATGCAGTGCTAGTAGAGAGGAGCGATTTAGGAGTCGTAGAAGTGGGAAGCTTGGGAGCTCCCCTGCTACCTCGTCCGGTTCCTTGCCATTGTGGTCTTGGATGTACGCCTCAACACTAAACGTGATTCAGCTTCGAGACATGGATACCCTCCAATGGAAGTTTCTTATTTTGTCCTCTTGTTTTTGATACCATGATAGAATCTAGATATATAACAATCTAGAATCTCATCCCAAATGATTAGCTTAAATATATTATTTGGATTTTTTGATCTTGTATAGATATTCAAAATCTATCTAGTGTATAGCTGACGTAAGACGAAATATAAGCCCACATGAGTCCTTACACACTCCCCAAAAACTAGTGTTAGAACGGAGTCAGCCGATGAGGTCTTGTATGCTTCCTAGGGTTATACCATATCAAATGAGCGGTTGTATCAGACGTCAATCCCGGTGATGGGCTTGGAAGTGAAAAGAAGTATAGGTTTAATAAGACGGAGGGATGCTCTATTTGACAAAGAGATCTAAAACCTAAATTTTGTATTTTGAGAAAGTTGTACTCCATTCTGAATTTAAGGCCTTCGTCTATCCCATGTTTTAGGGATTGAATTCTTGTATAGAAAGGTTGTTTTTGGAAATTTAGAATGCTCCAAGCTGCATAGAGTTTCAAGAACGGCATTGCAGTGTCAACATATTATATGGATTTTGGCAAGAGTCTTGGTGGTAGATTTATATAACTACATTGATCTGAATGTATCATTGAAGGCTTCAAGAAAACAGTTTGAAAGTTTTGTGAGATCTCAGCAAAGGATTGTGATATTTTTTGAGCAGAAGGATTGTGTTGCTTGCAAGTGCAGTTGCACCGAAAGGGATTGGGAGAAGCCATTTTTGCACTTCTTTACGCTTCACTCCTCAATCTTCATGCATCCTTAGAGTATTTGAATGAACCTATTATCATAGAAATGAGCTCGAATTACCAAAATCATTGACACATTTAATATGTCATATTAAAGGGAATTTTGCAGGAAAAATCTATTTATTTTATTTTATTTTCACAAAAATGAATCAATCTTTTCTCCTCTTGTTTTGCAGTCTGTGTTTGTTCCTGGATGACTGCCATAGCAGCACACTTACCAACCTGGAAACTGTTAGTTTGCACCAATTAGATGCTTTTATTATTTATGAATCGGAGCACAGCGATCCAATTCTAGATGGATATAGGTAAAGATGGCATTCTTATTTCCACAGCGTAACAATTAAGCATAATAAATTTATCAATAAATAGGATGAAGGTTAAGTGAACATCACAAATAGGATAACAAAGACCTCTTACCTTTTTTTTTTTTGTTTAGATCTTCATTCTCACATCTCCTGCTTTATAAGCAGCCTAGTATCATAGTTTTCACCTAAACTTGATTGATGTTGTTCAGCCTCTTCCAATCTCCTCTCATAAAGCTGTTGGAACCACCACCTCACACCACACAACTGAAAAGAAACTCTCGATCTCTAGTAAATCAACTCTATTTTCGAAGGAGGGAACATTAATTTTTATAAAATTTTAGGGTTTGTTTGGATTCTTACAAGACTGGCCTAAAAATTCTATAAAATTCATGGATTAGATCGTCGATTTAAACATGCCCCTATATCAACCAATACCACTCAGCCCAAATTTTTTGAGGTCTTTTATTCTTTCTCCAATCCAAAGACTAGGATCTGGACTGTGTTTAGACAGATTCTTTAAAAATGCAAACTCGATGAACCAACAAATTAGATTTCTATAGGATTTTCTGCCCAGTCCTATATGAATATCCAACCAGGCCCTTAAGATCTTCTACTACAATAGAACAAATGTTTCGAGAATTTATCCAAACTTTAAGAATGCTATAAACGGAACTGATTCAAATTGATCAACACATCGCATTGCCGTGCCTAGGGCCTTCCAACAGCAGAATGCAGACTGTCCAAAGCTTCCAACGGCTATCTATCTACCACAATTCGATACATCGGGCAAGCTTAGGTTGAGAGGTTGGTTAATCCAATCCAACATAAAAGCAATCCATAAATTCTATTCTAGAAATTTAACCTGACTCAATCTAAGAGCAAATACATCCTTTTTGAAAGGCCATTAGTTCAAACTAAACTCATATTGCCTTACTTTGCTTAAATTTACTTAACCAACCTAATCTAATTCGATCAAGTCCAAATTGTATTTGACTTGAAAAGTGTGTAATTGCTTATATTTGACATGGGAGATTTAGGTTCCCTTTCCTCCCACCCCACTCCATGAGCTGTTCCTCACGCACACCCACATAAAATTAAGAAAAGAAAAGATAAAAGGAGATCACGAGAGCAACTCACATCCACACAAAATTAAAAATAAAAATAAATCTAGAATCTACCGACGCATCAGCGCCCTTCCCTTCCTTTTGAGTTCTTTCTCTTTTTTTTTTCTTTTTTTTAAAAAAAGAAAAAAAAGGGGAAAACGAATAAAAAGTATGGAATAAAATCCAGGAATTAGCTTTATATACATTGGGGGAGGAGGAGAAAGAGGATTTAAAATTACAATTCTACCCCTCACCCCAGCCGCAGATCCCGGTTAGCAGCACCGGCAGCCTCCCCAGATACCCCAACCCCTCCGCCGCCCTGTGCTGCTGCTGCCGCCGCCGCCCCTCCGCCGGCGGCAGCACCCTCCCGTCCTCGAACAGTGGCCCGCCGCCCAGCGCCTCGTGCTCCGTCACTCCCCCTCCACCGCCGTAGAGGAAGCGGCCGTCCGCCACCTCGCCGTCCACGTCCAGCCGCCGCTCCACCTGGAGGAAGTCCCCCAGCGAGGTGGTCCCCACCATGTCGTCCCGGCACAGCCGCCACCACCTCCGTCCCCCGCGGTGCCGCCGCCGCCGCCTTTCCGGCACCCCACTATGCTTGGGCCTCGTCCCTGCCCCCTCTCCTCCTCCTACTCCTCCGCCGCCGCCGTCGACGCCGTGATCCCGCCGCGAAAGAACCCTCCCGGCTGGATGGCGATCTCCGGGAAGGAGACGCCCATCAGCGTCCCAGAGTCGTGCTTCGGTCGTGGAAGAACGAACCGGTCGACTTAAAAATAATAAATAAATAAATAAAGACAGAGTGAGGGCATTCTGGGAATTTTAAGTCGCTCGCAGTTCCCGTATTATTCTTACCTCGGTATCCAGATCGGAGGAAGAGGGGGAGGAGTTGGTCGGGGACGAAGGGATGAAGGCGGTGTCCCTATCCATGGCGTCGGAATAAGTTTATTCTTGGACCAACATAATAAGTTCATTCTGGAAGCAACATAGAGAGAGAGAGAGAGAGAGAGAGAGAGAGAGAGAGTGGTAGGTAGG